>JACJUY010004083.1:37760-64619 GCA_014220935.1 Platorchestia sp. MABIK | reverse complement strand
CATGAAATTTAAATGTGAAATTAAAATTTCGTCAGGCATGGCTACGTGTGCTGATGGTTCACTACAATCTCATGTAGTGGATCATTGTAAATTCTGTATTTAACATTATTCAATAGAATGTTTCTCATAACTAGGTCGGAAAAGTTATTTGACACCTGCAATTATTTTTTCGTTTCCTTCTAAAATTTGCTGGCACATAAACTCATTAAAGAAAAAAAGAAAAAGAACTGTTGATAAAATACGGTCATGCGCCGTGCGGCGTAGTTACAGCAAATGAAAATGAAGGTTAAGGGAAAGCCAAGTCAGTTGCCAAACCTAAATCAAACAGAGAACCTGAAACGGGAATTACAATAAAGGAGTCTGGAAAAAGAGACTAAAATATATGACAGAACGATAAAGAACGGGCTTCGAATAATAGGTCAAGATATCTACAAATTTGTGTGAGAATTTTATAAATGATCATTCAAAAATGTTAACAACTGTACAACCAACAAAAGAACATTTCATCATGTACTAACTACTCTTCATGTATGTATTGGATACGTTTTGAAACGCCCAAATGATATTTTTGCCATGAGCGTAGTAATGTTATAGTATTTTGTACATTCCTTACCAAATTTACATTTAACACTCTAAAATACGAAATTATCAGTTTCTGATGACTGTTGATATTGTATAACTTGGCTATTGAAAAAAAAATTAATAATTTCACAGTATCAAAAATTTATTTAACACCGTTACTGCTAGGTATTCGGTTAACTTCTATATAAATTAATTCGTTGCTTGTATCATCCACATCATGTTATGCAGTTTTCATACTTTTTCACCAGAGATAAATAAAGCTTATGCACGATTATTTGTTCAATTTTCATCATTCCTATTTTTATTAAAATCAAAGGAAATTAATATAATCACATTCTTTTGAAAGCAAATACGGGGCGTAGTTCGCCAGACAAAGGCAAGAAATAGAAAGCAAATAGAATAGAATTTGAGCGGACGACCTTGCTCAAGGATTACGTTCATCAACATTCCAGTCTTCGGCATGTTATCGACATCTTCATGTGATGAAGTAGAATGTGTTGTGCGTGATGCTATTGTGGTACCACAGGACTCTTCAGTCGTATTTGAGTTAACCCACTTGAATAATAGCCTGCCCATATTTTTTCTTGCTAAGTAGCGTTTCTAGAATTAGGTTTTGTCAACTAAGAGGCAGGTTATAAATCATGGGTTTATTATATTGTTCAACAGTCAAATAGGTTTAGTATAATTAGAAAAACCAAGTAAAAAATTAAAAGAATTTCTGTTAAAATACTTTAAGCATAACCAGATAAATACTGTGATAGCTACTGAATATCTTGAGACAGTCTCTTTTCACATTTACTCATAAACTTAGGCTTTTGTGGCAGTCATTGAAAGTGTTTTATCATCATGTTTTATAAAAACAAATCAAAAATCACTACACGTAAGTCATTTTTATTAAAAATGATCAAATGGGTCAATATTAAATTGAGGCCTTTCACAGAAATTAAAAATTCCGTTCCAAAGAATCACTAAAAGAACACATTTAAAAACGTTTAACACAAATAACATTCTGCTTGCTGATGCGTAATTTTTGAGTTATTTAACTTTGAAATTATAAAAACTGCGCTCATGAAATGGCTTTCCCACGCAAAACAAAGAGGTTGTTCCACCAATGCCGGAGCAGAGGAAAAGTTATTGTTTTTGCAATTTAGGCGCAATTTATTATTTGCCAATCCCGCAGAGCTTGAACCCACTTCTAGGATATTTTAGTTAATAACACAATAAAGGTTATCATCCAAAAATATTAGCGGGACTGGAATTGTAAAGACTTGAATCGATGTGCACCCAACATCAGTTTCAACATGGCGGCAATTGTAGAACAGGTCAATATTGGGTTTAATGCGCTCACAAAAATAAAGAATTCCGTTTCAAAGAATCACTAAAGGAACACATTTAATAACGTTTTACACGAATGACATTCTGCTCGCTGGTGCGTTATTTTTGAGATGTAACAATAATTACGTTCAGATAGGACTAACATTATCTGGTCGGCTGCTTAGTTGCCGCATTTTTGGGTCACGCCCACTTTTCTGGCGGGAGGCGCCCACTTCTTGCCGAGAAAATAACAGCCTCGGTTTGTGTAAGTTAAGGTAAGCTATTTTAGGTTGATTTATGGTATTTTAGGTTTGTTTATTTAACTAACCTAACATAACCTACCCTAACTTCACCCATCGTTACGTCAGTACCGTATTACAGCATATTTACGTGTCCGTTTCTTCACTTTTATATACGACGTTCCTATAACTTCAAAGTTGAATAATTCAAAAATTACGCATTGGCGAGCAAAAGGTCATTTATGTAAAACATTCTTCAATGTGTTCCTTTAGTGATTCTTGGAAACGGAATTCTTAATTTCCGTGAGCGCATTAAACCCAATATTGACCGTAGAACATTACCAAAACCGTAAGACTGAATACCGTAGATCTAACATCAGAATATTTTTATAACATAATATTTTGAGGTGATAACCTTTATTGTGTTATTAACTAAAACATCCTAGAAGTGTGTTCAGGCTCTGCGGGATGGGCAAATAATAAATTGCGAAGTACCCAAACCTACTCTAACAGCTCCCGCTCAAGCGCAATTTTACTGAAACTGCTAGAGAAAGCGAAAATTTCAAAGTTGAATAACTCGAAAAAAACGCATCAGCGAGCAGAATGGCATTCATTTAAAACATTTCTAAATGTATTCCTTTGTTGATGCTTTGGACCGGAAATTTTAATTTCTGTGAAAGGCCTAAAATTAATATTGACCATCAAATGAAACAATGTTTCGGACAAACTGTCCATCTTCAGCAAAAAATTCTCTGGAAAACAAAACCAAAAGAGGAAGGATCAATACACTGAAGAAGTAGCTCTAAAAATCCAGAGTTTGGAAAAACACAAACAATGGTAAAATAATGAAAGAGGAAAAACTGAGTAGCTAAATTAGGTGTTAACAACATGAAGCGGGAAAGCAGTTTGGGTGTAATTCAGCATAGGTTTCTTTTTGTAGATGTGCATAGATTCAAGAAGGCGCAGATCTGTTCTGTAAGAGGTACCGGCCAAGATTTTGAAATCGTTTAGGAAGAACGGAACATTGCACTCTTCTGCGTGAGATCTAACAGAGGACAGTGGGGGAGGGACCCAAGAAGAAGACCAGTTCTGCAACTACGCCCAGCATGCTCAGAAACTCTTGTCATCAGGGTACGGCAGGTAGAACCAACGTACCGCAATTCACAACGTGAACAACTGTATTGGTACACCAGAGACAAGCACAGTGAGGGTGGCAGTTTGTTTTTGAAACTAAATAGAGAACCAATTGTAAAATTTTCTATGAGTATCATTTGAACTTTGAGCTGCAGGAAAGCTTGTTAATAAGGAATTCAACATCCTTGCTTAGTTTTAATGACTGATCTCTAAAATACGGCAACTTCAAAAAGAAAGCCTGTTGTGCACAAAATTGAACAGATAAAGAGTTATCATAAATTTTTGACAAAATTTATTAATATGCCTGTCAACAACAGAAGATGGAAATCCATTTTTGGCAAAATATGCCACAAAAATTTGAACTCTTTGTGTAAGTATTGAAAGTTAGAACACACATTATATGCTCTATTGACGAGAATACAAATGCCGCAAACCTTAAAATTGCATGAACAAAAGCTAAAAATGCTAGTCCCAAGCCCAGAAAAGTTTTCTTTCAGTGACAGAGCACTGAAAAGTATTGCCAACTCTCTCTACACAAGCATCAAGAAATGGCAACCTCTCCATTGTCTTTGTCTTCCCTAGTAAATCTAATTTTGCTATGACGAGAATTTGAATATTGGAGGAAGAGGTCAGCATGAACCTTATCTCTAAACAAAACAAAAATGTCATCAACATACCGCTTGTAAAATACTGGCCTAAACACAGGACATTTTTTAACCAGTTTTTTTCATAGTGGCACAGAAATATATTAGCAAATGTTGGGCCTAAGGGTAAACTTATGCCCAACCCATCAACTTGCTTATAATATTTACCATTGAAAATGAAAGAGAATTACAGACTGCCAATTTTAGCAATTTTTCAATGATACTGTGAGAGAGCACCATGACAATTTATGAATAATTTAGAGAAGTAAATTTCTATGGTTTCCAGCAAAGGTACATTGGTAAACAAATTTTACACTTCAAAAGACGCCATGAACAGCCAATCAGCATTATTAAAACTACTCAAACTATCTTAAAATGCTTTAGAGTTGTCTACAGTAAAACAATTTGTAGTAAAAGGTTTCAGAATTGGAACAAAAAATTTGGCAAGATTAAAACTGGGAGTATTAAACAAGGCAAAAATTGGGCAAAACTGAAACATCATAGCACAATCAGACTTATGGATTTTAGGGAGGTCGTAAAGAGTACCAGGACCAGATCAGGCTGCACATAGCTTATTGTAATATTCAGGTGATATGGATCCCTTATTCTTCAACCGTAACAAAAAATTATTGATCTTATCCTCAACACGCATGGATAATTTTTGAATGGGTTCAACAATTTCCTGAAACCTGCTATCATCAGACAGTATTTGGCTCATGCTTTCTATGTACTTATCTTTGTCTATTAACACAACACCCCGGCCCTTATTGGGTTTGGTCACAACATCCTTTTATGCGGCAAGACTTTTTAAAAGCATAATGTCAGATTTGGAAACAATTGCTGAAAAAATCATGTTCTATGGATAAGGATTGGAAGTCAATGTTATTTACCTTTGGTGAATAAATTGGATGCTTTGAAGAATTTAAAATTAGATGCCAAGTTACATTTGTATACCTTATAATCAGCTTGAGGTAGTTGCTTTAACAACGACAAATTTGTTTTTCTAGATTTTCTACAAAAACCATGCTAACACAATAGGTTCTCAAGAGTTAGACACGAGTAGATGCTGTCACACGAGGCTAACTAGACAATTTGCTGTCCTAAAAAAAAACCAAAACAAATGTTTTCAAAAAGTATGTACAAAAAGTCAACTAATAAGGTGGAAACAAATCCATATGTTATTACCTATATGTTAGTTGATGAGATGAAAAATGTTTCTTCTAATGCCTACTGCAGTAGTTAAATCAAACATAAGTAATGTAGTAGTAATAAATTATTTTAGACTACTATGAGTTATTAAAAAGATTTGAAACACATTATTGGAAAAGTTAAAATGTTATCTTGAATAATTTTATGATCATTAGATAGATTGATCATTAATAATATGACAAAAGCACAAAGCAATTTAAATAAAATCTGTGAATAAACATTTTTATTTAAAAACAATCCCAATACTTTTTTCAAATTCGGAGCTCCAGATTATATTTTTATTTATTTCTGAAATTTAATTACTTTTGTGCAGTTGTATTTCATAAGTTATTATTCTGCTGCTATAATTGAACTTTCCTATCATTCCTGGTTGCTACTGGGGGAAGACATTGGAAGGAAATCATGACTCAGCAACCTGACTTGACCATGCTTATGCAGAAATCCAAAAATACTATGCTTTGCTTTTGTATTCGAAAGTCTTTAATTTCAATAATTTTTATCCTGAATGTACTTAAGTTTAGCTTGAGTTATTTTTTAATGTTATACCCTGATTTTTGTGAATGTGATTTGCTTGCTAGGTCTTGAGAAGTGTATTTGCAATATATAAAGTTTTACATCTATTTGTGATGGAAATGGTTAATACAGACCAAATTAAAGGAAAAATTTACTAAAAATGAAGAACTAAATAGTTGCTTATCTTAATAGTTGCAAAATGATTGAGCAATAAAGTCATTGACTAGAATTTGATTGGACAAGAAGTGAGAGAAATGACAAGTTAGAAGGAGCAGCCACTCTTTCCTTATTTTGTTTAGTTTATGTTGCCAAAACTGGAAAGCAGATGAACAATTCTTTTCTAAAGACCATGGCCAAATATGAGGTAAAAAAAAAATTTCCAATAGGAAAGTCCCTATAAGAGCTTCAGTAAGCCACAATGGAAGCATTAAGAAGGACGTTTACGCAGAAATTGGCTAAATCAATGAAATGGCTGTAACGTTCTTTCTATGGGATGTAGATCTATAAAAATTGGCATACATTTGTATTTTTTAAAGTAAAGAGGGGTTGTCTTTATAAGTTATTCCTATTTTTGCCATAACTACAGAACTAATGGGAAAAAAAGTAGGTACTTTTTAAGAGACGGCTTCTCAGAAAGTACTTACCTTAGAGCAATAATATAGGTGTCATTGGATACAAAAAAAGTTGCTGCATGACAAGCCGGAGGTTTATTTTGAATTTTGCAGAAGTTTGATTTTTATGAAGTTTAAAAAAAATGAAAATGTAATTTTTTTTGTAAATATTTTTATGTAACCAAAGATTATAATGAATTAAACAAAATCTTATGTCAGTAGATAGAGCACCTCTTTGCATGTCCAATGATACCTAAATCATTGCTGTATGATAGAAACATTCAGAGAAAATAGATTTTGTTAAATAATCAATTACCCCATAATCTCAGTAATTATGGCAAAAATAGGAGAAAGTTATAAAGATGACCCCTATTTATTTTAAAAAAATATGCGCATTTGCCAAATTTTGTAGATCTACATCCCATAAAAAGAATGTTACAGCCATTTTATATCTTGCAAAAATTTAACTATTATCTTTCCAATCTGTAATTCTTTACATCAATTTTTCCTATGTAACTCAGAAATTATCATGAAAATCAAAATAGTCCTAGAACTTGTCATGCAGCAACTCTTTGCTCATCCAGCTGCACCTTCATCATTGCTCTACAAAACGTACTTTCTAAGAAGATGTCTCTTGAAATGTTTCCGTTTTCCCCATATTTTTTGTCCCCCCATTCCCCTTTCCCCCATTGTCTCCATTATGATGTCGAAAGGTGGAAAAAGTTATAGACGACCCCTACTTACTTCCAAAAATACATAAATATGCTAATATTTATAGATCTAGTTCCCATACAACAAACGTTGCAGCCATTTCCTTGATTTTGGGTAAACGCACCTCCTGAAGCAATCGGACCCTATAAGTAAAACCTTTCTTATTGTTGAACCTAGAACAGTGAAATTTAATGTACATGTAAAAAATGCAAAAAGAAAACTTTTTCATTGATGTAAAAAATGCAATTTTGTTCTTAGAAAACGAGATATATATAGAAAACAGAATTTAGGAGGGGGATTCAAAATGCATCTCCTTCTACAGTTTTTGAGCTACAGTAATAACATGGGTATCATTGGATGTGGAAAGAGTCAGGTATTACTTCAACCTATACAGCATTTTGCTAATTCCCATTTTAGAATTGAAAAAAAGTTCCTAAACAACAAAAATTTCAGAACAAAATCTTTTTGTAAAATTTTGTATTTGTGATATAACTTTTGATCAAAAACGAATTTTAGATCGCAATATAAGTTATGTAGTGCCTGAGTTTTTCCACATCTAATGATGCCCATATCATTACTGTAGCTTAAAAACTGTAGGAGGAGATGCATTTTGAAACCCCAAAATCTAAATCTTGTAGAAAAGACAAAATCAACAAGCATAAACAATCTCATTCTTTCTTTATTATTATTTGTGGGGTCAGCTAAGATCCTTGCAATCATTATACAGTAACTAGTGTGGACGGCCTGCCAAAAATGACGGGATTCAATACTTTTCCTGAACAAACTTTTCACACGCGGATGTCAAACAAATTAATCTATCCTAACAGGACCCGTGATTAAAAATATTATTGTACTTGCGATTCGATGAAATTCGCATCACAGATACGGTCATTATAGCTATCTATATGAGCATGACAGAGAAATGGAAGAAGCGGACTCAAAGCAAATGAACCAAGGGTACTTCTAGGTAGTAGAGACCTGTGGATATTCCTAGGTGGACCCGTATAAAAATTCTGTCTATATTACCTTACCTATGGTAGCCTATCCTAATCTAACCAAACCTATACTAAACAAATACATCCTGGTATAATTCAAACATATCACCTGACCTATGCCATCCTATCCTAACCCAACCAAACCTATTCTAAACAAATACATCCTGGTATAATTCAAACATATCAATGCATGTAAAGGCCATCTTTTAATGTTATACTGAAAAATTTGGTGTCCATGATACCGCATACTCAGACATCTAATGTTTTATGAGAAGTGGACAGCAAACAGATATATAAATAAACACACAACGGGTATTATTAGGTTAGATAAAGAGATAGGAGCTCACTTAGCAACGTCGCACCATGACGTAACAGCAAAGGTGGTGTGTAACCTGATGAAATCCCACCAACCGTAGGGTTTCCCTATATCCTTAACTCCATACTAAATGCCGCCTCCAGATGTTGCCTATAATTGATAGAATAAAATTGCATTTGGGCTTCTGATTGATAATATGTAATTTTGATTGGTAATAAGTAATTCAAAAAGAGACTCTGAATTTATCTTAGCTCCTCACACTAGAAGTAATTAATTGCAACAGACCTCCAGTGAATTAGAAAATTGAAATTAAAAAATGCAATTGTTCTGTTCTGTTCTCACCCATTTCATTATCACTGTTCTTAGGAGCTGTCATCAACATCTATCAATTTAAGAACATCCCAAAGTTTTGAGTGCATGCTCAGTCATCCATTTAGCACATTCATTGCGTCATGACCCACCGGTGGGTCAAGCTTAAGTTTTTCCAGTGCCAAAACAACCCATCGATGGGTCGTTTGAAAATTTTTAACAATCTTTTTAATTACATAAATGGAATTTATTTTACCCTATTTTTGTTTGCTATTAATGCAATTTCTACCAACTTTTGACTTTACACTTGAGTTGGATATTGAACTTTAGTTCAACCCATTGCAGTCAATGGGTTAATAGAGGGAGGTAATGAGATTTGCTTGTTCTTTGTTTCAGGAACCGAGGCGCTGCAGGCATCAGAAGCGCCCCTAAGTTGTGCTCACGCTCACGGGATGTGAATGTTTCATTCTTCTGAAGAGCTCTTTCTCTTGTGGACAGACCACTGTAGTTGCTATTTGTTTTGTGTCACTTAATTTTTGCTGTTTACTTGCAAATCCTAGAATATCACTATCCAGTCAGTTTTTAGTGCATATTATTTGGGAAAATATTTTATGTTTTAAACTTCATGAACTTATTCCATTCTAAAATTCATGTGATTGACATTTCTCCTGATGCAACTTTATCTCAGTAATTCATTGCTCACCTTACGAGCATCCAAACCTGCTCACGAGAGGCAACACAATCACTGGAGGATGTTGATGGTTCTCTTCATCATCCTCGTCATTTTTGATGACGCGAACGCGCAAGATCGAGTTCTGCAACCATCAACGGACAGCTCGGTGGCAGCGGTTGATGCTACTCATAGTGCTAGGACCGAGCACGATTTGTTATGGAAGGACGATGTGCCTGCCACCAGTGAAAATTTCCTCACTAATGACCACCTCAGCATAAACCAAAATCATCGTAGGCAATTCGGAAGGAAAAAAAGTAGAGAGTCCCGTAGGGCAAAGAAAAGAACAAAGAGGAGGAAAAATCGTGCAAGGCAGGAAAGGAAGCGTGACAAAGGAAAATTTTCACGTAGCCCTCGCCGTGAGCAAGTGACTTCCGCCGTTACAAATTTGCATTGGACTGCAGCGCACAACACGTGGCAATCTCCAGTTGAGGATCATGCGTCTGCATCCACACATCAAATCATGACAAGATCAAGTTCTCAGGGCACCGCAGGCCTGCATTTTTCAGGCCTTCGAGACGAGCAAAAGCAGTCCAATAATGAAAGAGGTGAAAATGATAGCAACATCAGGCGTAGACCTTCTATTAAGTTTGAGACTTACAAAGAGGATCATAGTCCGTTTACCTCAAATGATGGGTCACTTGAAGACCATCTCAGAAATGAACACAGTCTTTCTGATTTGCATTTGGAATCTTCAAACTTGAGGGATGATCGCTCACCTCAGCATTCAGAAGTTAGTGGTGTGCAAAGTTCATTCTCGAGTCAGAGAGCAAGGTCTCAAATGAGAATTTCTAAGGACCCTGCCACAAACCGGCATGGCTATTCTCCCGAGGATATAGCATCACCTGAAATTGGTAGCAGTGTAGGCAATCAACATTCTTCTGAGGGGCATTTTCCCACAAAAAATGAAGCACCAATTATAAGGAGCAGTTATTGGAGTCAACGCTACAGCATCAAGCTCCCTGCAAACTACGTGTCAGGCCGAGCAGCTCGGCAATCTGCATTTGCGAGAGTGAATAATTCGAGTGGCAACTTACTCAATCCTTTCGATCAAGTTGTGGATGACGATGCGAGCACTACTACTGTGAAAAGCGCTCGATCATATGCTTCTCCCTCGCAAATCAGGCCTCTTCACTACAATTTGTCTGACTCTGACATCTTGTCAGATCATTTCAGCCTGAGTCTGAACAGCACTTTGAGCACCCCTCATTACCACCGCGTTCTGGACACCATGAACAGACCCATTACTCCTTTCAATTGGCGTCGCCCTCAGCCTCAGAGAAAGAACCAACGCAGACTGACAGCATCACCTCATTCCACTTTTGATCGAGATGATGACTCCATTTTGACAGAGCTCCCTGATCAACAAAAGGATGACGACCCGCAATTAGAGCTGGAGTCAAACTTAGGGGTGGATGACAGAAGTACTCAAAATAATGTTGACCATTTTGGAAGGAACGAAACAGCAAAAACACCACATAATTGGACGGTACAGCGGAACACTCGTTCTTTCTACTCTTCAAAAAATATTTCTTCCGCCCATGCTTTTGGTAATTCGCCATCCAACTTTGTGAGGCAACGACCTGCTCTTCAGAATAGTGGCTCTGCTCCTGAGACTTCGTACGTACGCAGGCGAAATCGCCTCATTCCATCGATGGCGCGAGATGGGCCACTGCACACAGACCATAAACCTGGCACAAAGTCTCGTCCGTCCGCTCGGTTATCACTTGGTCAGACACCGCCGGGATCGAGAACCGCGAGCTTCGGGCGCCAAACTTCCCGCCGTCCCAACATCGTGGTGATCATCACGGATGATTTAGATGTGGAACTGGGTAGGTCTATTTTAGTGTGGAATTTTTTACGCAATTGTGTCACTTGGTTCCGATCATTATGCTTCTGTAAAATCTAAATTTATGATTCATTGATCTTTATTTTATGTTTTGCATAAGATGTGAGTACAGTTGAACTGGTGTTAGCTACAAAATGAAGGTAGAAACTTGGTAAGAAGAGATATTCTTGGCAAAATTGGTTTGTTTGTTATTTTTGTTAAGGTAGCCAGTGTAGCTGACAGACAATTTATGTGTGCAGGTGTTTACATGATTTCTTCCTGGACTACAGTAATGTGTATTTTTTGTATTTACTGCTATCTTCCTATGACACTTTGGGCAGTTATGGTTTTAGAGTGCTATGTGGTCTTGTAACTTTTATCAACAGAAGGAAGAGAAACATTTTTATGATAAAACTGATAGAAATTGGGTGTTATTATCTCTCAGAGAGACAAATCTAATCCAATCGGATGTAAGTAGTGCTGAAAAATCAAGTGTTCTCTCTACAATTGTTGCCTGTTTGCTATTCAAATTGCTTTGCTTTGTATTGTTACCAGTTTTGGACTAGGGCAATTTGGTGAGCTATTACATGCTACAAATTAAAGGCAGCAATTTGCCACCATTTGTGGTGGTCATGAGTCACACAGGTTAGTGTGAAGCAAGTTCTGAATTTTGTGCCAACTTCAAAGTGTACTCAAATGATGTTGGTAAAATGAATAGTACTTTCATTATGAACATACATGATGCCTGCTGTGAGAAGGATTGGAGTACAGAAACACGTGGCATCAGCAGTCTGCCTGTCTTCCTTCCTCATCTTATTGCTTTCAAGGAGTTCAGTCTAATCTTGCAGCGATGCGTCCAGCGCCCTCAGAATCATCGTTTTGCTTGTGGATTGAGAACACTTCCTGAGATTTGAGATTCCCTTCATCACTGTCTCTGTGTGAGATGTGACTTTGCTGGTGGTCATCCCACTGTGGTCGTGTGATGCAGCTCACTCGTGGTCATCACAAGTTTGTACACTCCTGTCATTTGTTACCTTCACTTACATGTGAATACATATAGTGTTATGTGTGTGCAGGCTCCCTGAACTACATGCCGCGCCTGCAGCGCCTTCTGCGGGAGGGTGGCGGTCTCTTCCCGCACTCCTACACCACTACGCCCATGTGTTGCCCCTCGCGCTCATCCATGCTCACCGGCATGTACATCCACAACCACGAGGTGGGCTGCGTGTCCTGTACCTGTTCTCTGACGGCCAGAACCACTTGGCTAATTGCTTATCTGCACAATTAATTGTTGAGAAGGGCAAGGTATTTTTGTGTTCATGCCATCTGACGGTAGATGCTGGCTCATACTTGATGCTTTGCTATTTAATTTTAAAAGATCCGAGGATTTTGTATTTGTGCCTGACATATTCCATGTTCCAGGTGTATACAAACAACGACAACTGTTCGTCGACTCGGTGGCAGGAGACGCACGAGCAGCGCACCTTTGCCACCTACTTGCGTGACGCTGGCTACAACACGGGTGCGTCTGCCAGCTCATGTCTGGTAGTCCTTTAGACCAGCCATTCTCAACCTTTCCTCCATCATTGATCCCTTTGGCTTTATGTTTTAAGTGCCGATATTTGCCTCAACCAGCAGTAAATTCATCCCTGGTTGAGAACCTTTGCTCTAGATGCTAACCTGTTGATCCAAACTCTTCTTGATGAGCTCCATTTTGATCTCACACTGTTGAATTGGTGAGGATGGATGGTGGAGCATTGGTGAGGTCTGATACGCTCCACCCGAACTGCATTGTGAGGTCATTTATAAGCGGTGCACAGGATGGCAATGCAACATAGCTCAGTGAAAAGTATCTATTATTTTACAAGTGATGGAGGAACAAAGTCTGCTGCAGTCAAGGGTACTCTGTTAAGTATTAAAAAAATGGTAAATTGAGCACATAACTTCAGGTGCCGGACACCCGAGCGAATCATCACTACTAGTGAAACGCAAGTTGGGGACTTTGAATTCTAATCATGGTTGCGCAAATGGTAGATCAATTCTCTTTGAAATCATAAAATTTGGCTGAGTTCTATCAAATGTTTATTTTATGATGATTTTTGATAATGATCATTTGAGACTTATTATGAGTGTTGAATATATATGAGATTCACAGTTCTGTAGTACCGTAAATTCATTTCTAAATTGAAGAGAAATATTGACAAAACCTAAAGTCCATTGTTCGAGGCTGGGCCACTTATTTTGCAGACGCAGCATTTCACCAATGTCAGAACTGGAGAGTTGTGTGAAGGTGGTGTGGGAGTGTGGGAGCATGTGCACTCTATGGTACTCACTTGAGCTCACCACTCTTTTTCTTGGTCTCAGAGATAGAACAACGCATGTTAATCTGTCGTATTTACTTCCTGAAGAGCGTTTGGTCATCTTTACCTGCACCATTCGTCAGACGAACGCGAGGGGCGTGGTAAAGAATGGCTAACCTTCCTACCCACCACTCTTTGGTTCAGAAAGTGAGAAACCATATTAAAGACTCTTAAAAGGCTTGTTTTACCCCCCGAAATTAATATATGTTTGCACAACTTGTGCCTAATATGAGCATGGGAACACTGAAGTCAGAGTTACGTAGGGGGACAAGGCAATTTGTGCTCGTGCAAACGTTCCACATCGGCTTAGATTTTACCTGACAACACTTCTTAGTGTGTAACAGCTGCTTGCGTAGGTTGTTCACTCGTCTGCATGTCAAAACGCGCGCACGCGCAACCGTTACCTCCAAGTATTACCTGCAGGTTACTTTGGCAAGTACCTGAACAAATACAAAGGCCCGTACACCCCAGCTGGCTGGCGCGACTGGATGGGGTTGCGCCTCAATTCCCGCTACTACAACTACACCGTCTTCAAGAACGGAGTCAAGTTCAAGTATGGAGACTCCTACCCTCGGGTTAGTGTGGGCCCAAGTTCAGGTGTGGTCGTCTTGTGAGCTGCCAATCCATTGTGTGGCTCTAGTGAGGCAACTGATATTCTTGTGTGGCTGAGATGCGTTTGTTGGCGTACAAAATTTATTTGTTCCTCTTCTTTGTGGTATTACTGTTCCTCTCTCTGCCTTAAAGGTATAAAATAACTTTCAATTATTCAAGTAGGTTAATTAATGTTAGGTGATTAGTGAGACTCTACATAAATAAAATATAAGAAAATAAAATGTATTCATTATGCAAAAATGTGTATGTAGCTAAGTTTGGATATGCGTATCAAATAAGGCAGAATTAATCAATATGGTGTGCCAGTGCTGTCTGACTGAAAATTTGTATAGGACCACTGATCCAGCTTGCCTTGCTGTTAGAGATGATGGCGATACAAGTCCTCAATCAAGGTTGTAGTGCAGTCACAGCAGATAAAGATTTAGTAAAGTAACATGATCTGCGTTGTACTTCGTTGATGGTTCTCAATGATATTTTGATGCATCTCAACCGGCATGGTAAAATAATTTCCACGTGGATTCTGTGTTTTCAGCTTGTTCAATGTTCTGCATAGTGTATTGTGTTCTGTGCATTTGGTATTTTTTACAATTTGTTTGCAGAGAATGTGTCTGGGGAAATTCAGTCGCATCAAAATTGATGCACCAATTCTTGAAAAAATTTAGGTATGGCTTGGAAATTTGGATGAATGAAGGTTTTGGAAGGGGGAAGTTCTTGATGGAAAGAAGAGGTACTCGTTGTGAGAGAGAAGGCTCTTATTCAGTTTAAAACTTGATAAGAAAAATTTTTTTTACCGCGGTCATAGCAGATGACCATGGTAGAATTTGATGTACAGGATTTACTTGAAAACAATTTTTTTAAAACTTGTACTCTGATGTACATTAATAGTTTCCTTAGTATTCCTTGTGTAAGGCGAGATATTTTGCCTGCATTCCTTAACATTGTGTCGCAGCAGACAAGCTAGGGACTTCACAATCTTGGATTTGTGCAAATTTGTCCTTCCATTTAATTACAGATTGCTTTCATTTTTTTCACCATTGTTGTGCTTAGTGTGGGACTTGTCTGTGCACCACACACCTGCAGTAGCTGCCCTAACACCAGCCGCAACTGGTCTGCCTCGCAGGACTACTTCCCCCACGTGATCACCAACGAGGGCATCCGCTTCATGCGGGAGAACAGCGCGCGACGCGAGGGGTTCCCTGAGGCCAGAGGCGCACCCCCGCCCGCTGGGGGCCCGCCGCCCCCCATGCTGCTGGTGCTGAGCTACCCCGCCCCGCACGGGCCTGAGGACGCCGCTCCTGAGCACTCCACCCTCTTCCTCAACGCCACCGACCACCAGTGCGTGCGGCCCTGTCGCGCCCAACTCCTGGTGCTCACAGGCCCAGCTCAGAGACTTGAACCAATTGTCCCATTGCTTCTTCATGTTACACTCGAATACCCTGTAGTGTGTGCTCTCTACAAAATTAATACCAGTATTGAAACATGAGCTATTTTTAGCTGTCTGTGGTTGTATAAAACTCGAGTTTTCAATTCGAGATTTGGCTGTGCTGCACTTGGCTTATACATGTAGATATTTGCGATACGTGTGTTGCATTTAGTGTCTCAATTGTCACGTAATGATGTGTGGCTGGTGAGGAGCTGTGGTGTGTGTGGTGCGGTGTGGCTGGTGAGGAGCTGTGCTTACTACACCATCTTAGTCATAGCGCACCTCACAAAGATCTGTACTAATGTTCCAGGTAATATGCCACCCTCTCATTTGTGGAGTCAGTGAAAGTGACTTCGTATTCTCTTAAGACCTACTGTGCCTAATGGCTGGGAAACTTTTGGTGTGTGGCAATCAACTGCTATTGGTGTAAGCAAGCTCATGGCTAATTTCAACTCATGTGCTCTACGTTTTGTGAACTCTCTTGTTTGGGAGCGAGCTTCTGAATGTGTGAATGATCACATATTTAGGCTTGAACTCAGGTATATATTTTATTTGTTATATTTTTAGCTGAGCTGTTCACGTGAGCGTCATGGGTGGGTGCATATATGTTAGCTTCATGGGTGGGTGCAAATATGTTGGCTATCTCCACACTCTTTTGCCGAGTGTTTCATTATCCTAGCGATCATCAAGAAACTTGAGGCTGATAGATTCCGAGTTGAATTATAGTTTTGGAAAGGAACTTTTTATGAAAGTTTTACATGTTTGCAGCACTGTGGCGTACAACTATGCGCCAAACCCCGACAAGCAGTGGATCCTGCAATACACGGACCGCATGTCGCCCGTCAAGCTCAAGTTCACCAACATCCTTATGAGCAAGCGGCTCCAGACTCTGCAGACTGTCGACCTCGCCATCGAGAGGGTCAGTGTCGCGCTCCCTCACTCCATCTTGTGCTCGCCTCCAGCCTGCAGTGCTGTTCTTATATGAATCATGCTAGCTGTTGACATGTTGGGGAGTTTGTGTTGTGTCATGTTAGCTGCTGCATGTTGGGGGGGTTTGTGCTGTGTCATATCAGCTGTTGTCAGGTTGGGGGGTTTGTACCGTGTCATTGCACGCAATCTTGTCTCCTGGATACTGTTAGTTGATGCGTGCATACCCCTCACCATCAGAACATCTTTGTGTGTACCAAATTGTTATCACAAATTACCCATTATGTGTCTCTGGTAACTAGTACCTTGTTTGCAGATTGAATTCTTCCTTGTTTTTTTTGATCCATTGTCTTTTTCCACTTTCCTATTTGATTTGGTCACAAAATTGAGAGAAAAAATGTGAAAATCAGTTATTTCTAATAAAGATAATACACAAATGTATTAAAGCACATTAGATTTAAAGAAATTTTTCCAGATGAAACGTGTAGTTGGCAAAGAAATTTGTAATGACGTTTACTTATGTAAAATAAATATAGATAGTTAGCTTAAAAATGTCTTGGCATTATTATAGCCGGGCCAATTGTTAACGAAAGAAAACATTGACTAATATTTGGATGCTAGCTTGGTCATTACCCTATAGAAAGTGGTCTATGAAGAACGAGAACGAGAACCAGGTTGTGAAGCCCTGGGGGAGGTGTAGCTCGAACTTGGGCAGTGATAAGAAGGTGCAGTGATTGAGCACTCAAGCTCTCGTACATTTGTATTTGAGGAGTATGTCATGAATTCAAGTGAGTTGGGGAATTGAGCACTCAAGCTCTCGTACATTTGTATTTGAGGAGTATGTCATGAATTCAAGTGAGTTGGGGAATTGAGCACTCAAGCTCTCGTACATTTGTATTTGAGGAGTATGTGATGAACTTAAGTGAGTTGGGGAATCTTTCCAGCCGAAATATGTGACAAGAGAACAAAACGCTAATTGGTCTGCCTGGTTTTGTTTCTTGCTTTTGCAAGAATTTTTTACCACATAAATAGAATAAGAACGCTTTTGTTTGTCTTGCTGGTTATATTTGGCTGCATTGAAGATTGCGAGTAGGACATCTGCAAGTATTATTGTGCGCAGTTCCTGGGATACCTGCCTGCAGCGTCAGTAGCGCGGCAAACTCGGGGAACCTCCTTCCGAATTTTTACTTGTACTTCATTTCCTCTTGAAGGTTGGTTGAAGGTTTCCTTGGAGAAAGTAGCATGTGGGGTTCAGCAGTAGATAGAGCTGCTAAGGGCCATCACCCAGAAAAGCTTGCTAAAACTGCTTGAACGAATAAGTGAATGGATTACTTCATTGATTCTACTCTGTGCTAGGGATTTTTGTTGTGGTTCCACTGTGATCTCAATGTGTGTGATGCGTTGCGAGGGCAGTAGGACCTCCAGTTTCCATTACCGTAGCGCTTACAACATCTCATGCTTCTCATTTCAATACCGTAGCGCTTACAACATCTCATGCTTCTCATTTCAATACCGTAGCGCTTACAACATCTCATGCTTCTCATTTCAATACCGTAGCGCTTACAACATCCATTACCGTAGCGCTTACAACATCTCATGCTTCAAATTACGGGTCAAAATCATGCACCCGTCATCAAGGTTGGGAATGGAATTTGTGGATGTTCAAACATAAGAGGTTGGCTTCTAACTGCGTGAGGTTGACCACGCTGCTGCTGCTTGAGATCTCTTGTGAGCTCCCGTTTGTATGTGTCTTTACACAAGTTCTGGCAGAGCTCGTGTGTAGTGCTTCAAATTCAACCAAATTTTGTTTTCAATTGTGTTCTAACCTTTACAAATCCTAAATCGTTCATTTTCAGTTCAATGATAAATTTTCAAATAAGGTGTTCTTCATGCATCAGGTTGTGTCGGAGCTGGAGCGTCTGGGCGAACTGGAGAACACCTACATTTTCTTCACGTCGGATCACGGCTACCACCTCGGTCAATTCGGGCTCATAAAGGGCAAGAGTATGCCTTTCGAATTCGACGTCAAAGTGCCTCTCTTCGTCAGGGGCCCTGGGGTTGTCCCCAGCACCGAGTGAGTGTCTTTTACATTTAATTGCATTAGTTATTATAACGCGATTAGGATCTTTAACTTGCATGTACTAAAATCCTGTTTCGTTAACCTTTCAAGTACATATCTCTTTGATACTCTTCTCGCATGCCAAGGAGTTCACCTTTGGGCAGTGTGCTTTTGTCATTGAGAGTGCTCATCTAAGTGTCATATCAGCCATTTCCAGTGTAACATTACTTGCCATTAATACTTAGGTAATAACATCCTCTTCAGAATCGGTCAAGCTGCTATTACGACCTATATTGAACACAAATCAGAACACCTATGTATTGGCTTCGCAAACGTGAATTACTTTGATTTGTTCACTTTTCGCTCATTTGCACAAGTTTTTCGCAGCATGCGCACGTATGGAATGACCTCTTTCTTTGACAATTTCAAATAGAGTCATCGCTTATTTTGTTGTATAATTGAAAAATGTTATCTCGTTGTTAATTGAACTTGCATTGCAAATTGATGACGCTTGCGGTAGTAAGTGAACAGTAAACAACTGAACTGATAATATGATCGTGATGATGGTAGGTTCTCCGAGATAGCCCTCAACGTGGACCTGGCGCCCACGTTCCTGGACATCGGCGGCGTGGAGCCTCCTGCTCACATGGACGGCCGGTCCCTGCTGCCTGTGCTGCAAGGCCAGCCCCTGAGGGAGAGGTGGCGCCACTCCTTCCTCGTCGAAAGGTGCGCGAAATTAAAGTAGAGAGCGCAACGTGGCGACCCGCATCGCCGGTCCCGTGCCGTCAGCCACTCGCGTCACGCGCAGGCATCAGTGTGCAAGTAGAAGGAAAATTCAACATTGACATGTATGCATCTAGCACTTGTGGTCGAGCCAGGTAATTCGAAGCGCACTTCTTGCCTTGAGAATTTGTTTTCGCGTCAAGGATTGTCTATGTTGCCTTTGCGACATTGGAGTTCTTTAGTGGTGTGTTATTGTTCTACCACTCTTGTGTGTGTGTGTGTGTGTACGCGCTCATCTCCTGTGTGTGTGTGTGTGTGTGTGTGTGTGTGTGTGTGTGTGAGCAGATCACCTTAATGAGCTTAGCTGATTTGTGAAAGGAGGTTTCAAAACTGGGTTCAAGGAAAAATGGGATGTCCCGAGGTGAGAGTTAGATCGGCCTACTTCTTGTTGAAATATGTTTTTTGTCTTGTTAAGGACAACTTTTTTTCGGTTCAAAACTGTCCTGTTTTTCAGGACCTCTAACTTTCTTCTCTAAATTTCATCTTGTTTTATAGCCTTCCTTCTTAACTTACTGTTTTTATGCGCAGAAAATCTCATGAATGAACACTCCTTGTGCATAGATTTTGCATTCCCTTTAACTCCATTCTAAATTGTGTCATCATCATTCCTCTCTTGAAAAGACCTGGGGTGTGGTTAATGAGGCTTAATCTAATCTATTCAATCAAACTGGTTTCAGTAATATATTATATCTTTCAAATGTAAAATACTTTGTAAACATATATCTTTTTCTTGAAATATCTAGAGTATATGAAACATATGGATATGTTGGAGCTTGGGTATCTTGTGTTGCAGTTCAGGCCGTCACCGGGACGAAGAGGTGCTGGAGATGAAAGCTCAGAAGCGCTTTCAGCAGCTCAACAGACTTATGGAGCGCCAAGCTCGCATTAACACAACGCGAGAAAATATCCATGCGACGGCTTCTTTGCTTGATCTCTACTCCCCACCCATTCCTCCATTGCCCGAGTCCCCGTCTCTGCCCACACCCGATAACTCGACCTCACGAAGCGTTGGATCTTCGCTGGCCCAGCTGCCTCTCTACACCTCCAAGCATGAGCACCTCGAGGTCGTGTGCCAGAGTCAAGACCTCCAGGCTCCCTGCACCAGATTCAAGAAGTGGCGCTGTGATCACGATGGCTTGAGGTGACATTGCATCTTTCATCTTAGCTTACTCTCAATGTTTGCTCAGTTTTAAAAGTGACTAACTTATTCATAACTCTGTGCTTAATTATAACCTTTTTTGAACATATCTACAGAGTGTTTAAAAAAATGTACTCATACTCGGAATGATGAGAACATATTTTATGAACATAGAGTAAAATGGAATTGCTTCGAATAAAGAGGGCAAATGTAATTGAAGGATCATGTTCGCAAATGTTCAAATTGATGACCATATTTGTTCAGACAACGCTGATAACGCGCACCGAGAGCTTTGCAAACGTCACAAAGCAGGTCATTGGGAATTTTGCGATATTGTCTTCCAATTTCCTGTTTCAATGCATCAATTGTTCTTGGGTTTGGTACGATGAACTTTTCCAGGGCTCGTGAATGTCCGTGGTCGTCCAGAACGTTTCTTGTTGACATTCTGGACGGTTCCATCTACTTCAAGTTTGTCTCTGATGCGAGCAACGATCCGGCGCGGTGGTGGCGGTTTGGCGAATTCAGTTCTGAATCGTCTTTGCACTTCAATAGCGTTTTCGGTCTTCCAATAACATTGCATGACAAACCTCCTCTCCTCCAAACTAAGTTGATTTCCTGCCATGCTGTGATGAATTAAATGCACCTGCTGTTCAAAAAAAGGCAGCATGTAAGCAACAGTTGAACTTTGAGAACATTTTTTCGAGACACCCTGTATTTGCTGCAAACTCTGCCTTGTACAGCTACGGTATCTGGAATTGACCTCAACACGCGCTTTATCTTCGCATTGTACAAAGAAAGGATTGATACGGCGCTCTGAAATTTGTGAAAATTTTCGAACATCAAAGGCATGGTTCAAAAATTTCATACATGTTATTTTCAAATTTCGTTTCCTATGCGTGGATGTGGCGGGTCTCAACAGTTACGTTTTGGTTGCTGTTCTTCATTAAACCCTGCTTTCGAGCTGGGCAAAATTCAGCGTAATTGGAAAGGGCAAAAGCATTTGGAGTTCTTTCCCAATTCCTTCGCCTAAAATATTCTAGTCATGCTTTAGGGGCTAATTTTGTATTTCGTTTTTGGCAAAGACCGTGGTAACATGTTGGTCATTAAAGTAGATTTCTTGTTGCCAAAATCTAATGGGCTTTTGAGTATGCTTAGATGCACAGAAAACACAAATTTAGGGTTAACGAGAGCTGTCGCAGGTGGCGGCTGAAGAAGTGCCGTCCGAGAGTGAACTTCCGGCCGGGCAACTGCGTGTGTGGGCCGGAGCACGGCATGGGTTACTTGGTAAGGCTGGATGCTGAGGAGCGCAGGCGCCAGCGGGACTTCCTGAGGCGCCACGTGTCTGGAGGTCAGTGTCCAGCTCAGGCAAATTAATCTATTTGCCTATGTCAAGCTGGAAATGTAATTGCTTCGTATATTAGCCCCCCTCAGGAGGATACAAATATTGTATCTATGGGAATTAGCGCACCCAGGGGGACAATGTGAGGGCCCGAGCTGACTGTTAGGTAGGCCTTCTTCTTGTTGAATGAAATGCTTTTGTTATGTTAAGAACCTTTTATTTCGGTTCACTGCTGTCCTTTTTTCTTCAGCATCTACTACTTTTTTCTCCAACTTTGATCTTGTGTCAAGAACTTCTTTCTCATCTCACTGTTTCTATGCCCTTTCTGCATAGATTCCGCGTTTCCTTAACTCCATACTAAATGGTGCCTTCTTCCTTCCTCTCTTTGGATCGCCTTTGTTGCGGAAAGGGAGGCTTAAACTAACTAATAATCTAATCTAATCTTCGTATTTTAGCCAGTGAACATGTTAGGAAGACTTGACAGCGTTTACCTTTATTGTGTTTCTATCGTTTGGTCAAACTAAAAACTCAGCAACTTCATCTCTCATCTGTTGTTGCTGGCAGCCCCTGCTGAGCTGACTGGTTGGGTGCAGTTCTTCTTTATTTCTCGTTGTTGTTGCGAGCGAGGGAGACGCGGGTGGCGGGTAGTAGGCTTTTTGCTGCCCTTCCTGTGTTGGCCTGAGTTCGACTTGTGGTGTGTGCGTGTGTGTGCAGCAGGTGTGGCGCACCTGCCTCACAGACACGAGCTGCAGGTGTGGCGCAGCTGCCACACACATTGTACGAGCTGCAGGGGTAACACAACTGACGAAGGGCGCCCCATTCCAGACCTGAGCGAGCTGAGCCCCCGGTTCCTGCGGGCGTTCGTGGACGTGGACAGCCGCGAGGTGGCGCGTGAGAATCTGCGCCAGCGCTCGCACCGCCGCAGCAGCAGGTGCTCGTGCTGCTCTGTCCTCTCTGCACCAATGCATGCTTCAGTCTAACTCTTGCTTCCACTTTCATTTCACACCCATAAAAAGAGGGGTAAATTATACCCTATACAACATCTTAAGCCTTCCTATTTTCCAGTGAAATTCGAGTTATATTAATCCAGTGAGTGTATGTATTGATTTTCGAGTTATGTTCTGTAGAGCGGTAGGCACTCGCAGTGTTGAGCTTTTTGTCCCTCGCTGTGCGTCTGATTCTCTTGCCTAGGTCGCTGTAATGCTCCGAGCTCCCGATCTGAAGGTTAGGTAGGCCTTCTTTTTGTTTAAATGGAATGGATTTTTTGTTTTGTTACGAACTATCATTTGTGGTTCACTGCTGTCCTGTTTTTTAGAAGATACTACTTTCTTCTTCAACTTTTATCATGTTTCATGAGCTTCTTTCTTAACTTACTGTTTCTGTGCACCTTATGCATAGAAACAGTAACTCAGTACTAAAACTAAACTTCATACTCAATGGTGCCTTCCTCTTTCCTCTCTTTGAAACGCCTCTGTTGCGGTTAGGAAGGCTTAAACTAACATCTAATCTTATCGTTGAAATGCTCCGACGCAGTTAGCCTAAATCTCATACGCGAATGGCTCTCAATCTTTCATTAGCTTTTAACTTTAGTGCAAAATTCCCGTTGGAGTCTGACTGGTATTTCCGAGCCGCTACTTTAGCAAGAGAAGTACAGGCCGACTCTGCGATTGACTGCCATGAACGCGGGGCTCCAGTTCTCGTGCTTGCTCACCAAGTTAGTTGATACAAGCAAGAAGGCCGTCTTTGGAATAGGAGAATACGAGAACTTTAGCTTGGGAACTGAGAAACTTCCATTTCTGTGTGCAAGAGAATATGTTACTAACATTGTATTTTTACTACCGTGCAAATTGTTACAGGGAAAGATTACAGGGAAATGGATTACACTCGTTGAATTTTGCTTCTCTCTCTCACTATGAATCGGAATGAAGGCACCATGAATGTAAACTATGCGTTTGGATTCCGTTATGTCTTGGAAGTAAAATGAATGCACAATTTGTGGCACAAAGTTATTGCTTCAAACAAGTGGCTGCTCTCATTCTAGCTGCAGTTGATGCTAAAGTTCCGAAGAAGGCGCAGTTTTTTCTGTGAAGGAGGTAAATGAGTGAGGGTGGGCCAGTGTGTGTTGTATGAGAGTTTGTAATTGCTCGAGTTCTGGTAATTAGTGAATTGAGGATAATTTTTGCGTGGTGGGCGTGCTCAGGATTGCTCGGAGCGCCTCCGACGCGACTGGTGCAGAGGGAGGCGGAGAGGACCCCGTGGAGGACGAGCAGGTGTCGGGAGTCGTGCTCACCAAGCACGACGTGCTCGATGCTGCGCAGCCTCAGGACTCCGTGCACGCCTACGTCGAGGAGGAGGAACTGAAGGACATCGAGAGGCAGATACAGGACATCTTCACTGAGCTCCAGGACTTGGAGGTGAGCAGCGAGTGACGCAGGAGTGGATGGACTGTGTGCTCCGCCTACCTCTTCTCATCACAGCCCTCGTACCATTGTTGTACTGACTCGTCCACTGGTGGAGTTCTGTAGCTCGGTATTCCCTAGAGGACACCTCTTTACTTCATTGCTGAAGTTAAGCTCTCTGCTCTTGTTGCTCTGCATTTTCCTGACGGTCATCATCGTCTGGGTGCTTTCTTTTATTAGTTAGTTTCTTACCTTTGCAAAGAAATAATCATAATGCTTTCATTTGAGTAATATATCTGTTTGCAGTTGTCACCAGGGGTAATTATGTGTAGAAAGCGAGCCTTCGTGAGTGGTAACTTTTGCGCTGTAGTGTTTGTTAAAATTGATGGTAGAATGCATGAAGCTGCTGAACTTTCCACATCAATGCGCATGCGCTGCTATGAGAGAC
Organism: Platorchestia sp. MABIK; assembly: GCA_014220935.1. NCBI lineage: Eukaryota > Metazoa > Arthropoda > Malacostraca > Amphipoda > Talitridae > Platorchestia > Platorchestia sp. MABIK. The sequence continues at coordinate 39,996 of JACJUY010004083.1, read as the reverse complement.
CGTTGTATGTTCAATTAAGAGCTATAATTCATTGCTGAAGCTCTCGTGAAGCTCTGCGCGCAGCGCAGCGGTTAGCATAGAAGCAGTCTAATCAATTTAGTGAACTTTATTGCTCACCTGCGTAAGCAGGATGCAACTTGGTGACATTCACAGCCAAACTGTAGAAATTCTCAAGATTTTCATGTACGTATTATTACTCTGTAAGCATTAAGCATTGGCAGTTCTGGCGCGGCCAGTGCTGCCTCTCTCGCCTCCTAGTGACTAAGAGTGATGATTGTGGCCTGCTGTCGGCTACCCTCTCATTGGGAGGAGAAGCCTGGTATATGTAAGCATTGATCTTAAGAATGTTATCTTAGCTTAACTGCAAATCTGGCGAAATTTAATATTTAAAGTGAAGTCACTCTTTTTTTTCCATGCATGAGCTTGTTACAAATCAAACAGAGTGTCATTTGTTGTTCATTGTGTGAGTAGATCGTTCAAAGCGGCAGCTTTAAGTTATCTCTTAGAACTTGGGCCAACGCTTGCAATTAAAATTGTTTTCTTCAGTTTGTTGACATGCTGTGTGGAGGTTTTGTGCTGTTCTTTTTGTGAAACGTCTTCCCCTTAGGGGGATGCAACCATTGTACCTGCAGTAACTAGCAGTCTTAGAGGGGAAGATATGAGGTCCCGATTTGAAGGTTAGTTACACCTTGTGTTCTGATTCCGTGTTACCTTAACTTCATACTACATGATGCCTTCCTCTCTTCGGAACACCTTTGTTGTGGTTAGGTTACATTTAATGTGACCTATTAATTTCATTATCATTACGCTTGCTTGCTGTATGGTCGCGTGATGTTGCTGAAGTAACTCGTTGCGCTGCTGATGCTTAGCACTGTGACTTGCGTTACTGGTGCTGAGTTGGGCACTGACTGGCGCGCACACAAGCGCACGTAGTTTGTAGTTGCTCTTTTGTGGTGCAGGTGGCGAGCAGCGGCAACAGCAGCACCGCCTCCGCTGGGCTCACCAACGACACGCTCCACGGTTAGTCCGCCCTCCTGCTTCCTGGTGATCTGTTCCCTTCCATTCAACTCTTGCCAAAACTGTTCTATGAACAATGTGAACGCAATAGGTGAACAGAAGAATTTCATTTCCTGAGGTAAAATATTAATGAATTCTGTGCTAGAAACCTTGATGAACTTTGTGTAATTTAGCATTTATATTTATCTTGGTCCATGCGCCATTTGTCCTTGTCGATTCATTTATGTCATTTATATTGGAGTCTTGGTGCTGTATTCTATGTTTATAGTGTTAATGGGGTCCCCAGCCTCGTGCTGAGTGAGTGTGGCGCTAGGCTGCCTGCCATTCTCCACCACATGACCCGTCCACAGGCAGCACTAAAGTCTTCTGCTGCAAATACATTCCAGCTTTATCCTGAGCCTCACCCGGGCTCTCTCTCAACATTCATTAATCATTTCAATGCTTTCATTTAGCTTTTTAGTTTTCTTCCCTCTTTCAAGTACACCATTATCAGGGTGGTCTACTAGGTAGTAAAGTAGTAAAAGTAGTAAAATTTTAAAAGTAGTAAAAAAGTAGTAAAAAGTAGTAAAATTTGCCTCAGGGTAGTAAAAATTGTGAAATGGAATAATTCTGTGAAAATTTAAAGTAATAATACATTTGTATATACAGTATAAAGATTTTATTTTAAGTTTATTTCTCCAATAATCAGAAATTTGCCTCAGTTCATGGGAAATATTCCCCTAAAGCGGGGTGTAATTTTAGGATTGGAGGACACAAAATAGATAAAAGTTCCAAAATTTTTGCGAATGACAGTAAAAATAGTTTACTTCTTCTTCTCATTCAGTTTGATCTGAAAGTTATCAAGTTGTTTTATGATGTAAGGTTCATTTGAGCCATTTTATTGTTAACAAATTATTAAGAGAAAATCATGAAAACGTCTTTTGCTTTGATGCAATAATCGAGGTTTCTTAAGTCCTATAAATATAAATTAAAAAATATAATACCAGTGATGATGCTTTGTTGAAAACACTTCTATTAGTGCGCACTTACATTGAAATACAAGATTAGGAACTTGCGATATCAGGGATTAATATTGAAAATAAAATAAGGATTTAAAAATTGTGCATTTATGACATGAGGTCGACATTTGACATCTTTTATTCTTATCAAATATCAGGGTTGCCACATCCTTGACAAATCCTTGAATTGTCCTTGTATAAATGAAAATGTCCTTGTAAAA
>JACJUY010004083.1:0-36921 GCA_014220935.1 Platorchestia sp. MABIK | reverse complement strand
GAAATTGACCAAAAGCATGCTAGCAAGCTGTAAAGCAGCAAGAATGAGGTACTCCCTCTACCAAGAAAAGCAGGCGAGGCAAAAGAACACGACCGAACAGCTTAGGAAAAAGCATAAACTCCTAGAAAAAATAGAAGCCTTCCAAATCTAAAAAGACGAGGCTTGAAATTACACTTAAACGACTTATTCAGGAGGCCGATGATTTGGCAGTGAAAGCTCAAGTAGAAGGAGATCTGTCACTCGTTGCTTCTTCAAATTCTTCCCGAGCTAAAGCTAAGAAGACTGCGGGAGAAATTGATACAGAAGATAGCAATATCAAAGGACTTGAAGAAAAGCTTAAAGCTGTTGATGGTCGGATTAAGTAAAATAACATTGCCCTAGGTAGTCTAATAGACATGTAGAGTGTAGAATTCCTATTTCTCTCTGAAGAAGAATTTGTTTTCATTTTATTTTTTGAAGGATCTATGTAGCTAATATTTTATATTTTCGTAATGATTATTTACGTTTTTCACATTTGACTCTACATTGTTCTCCATATCATTATGTCATGTTGTTCAGCTTAATGAAGATGCAATGGAAAAAATATGTGCCATTCCCTATCCAAACAAAGGCCTTACTATGGTTATTTTCACATATTTGATATTCATGAATAGTTATATTTTTATTTACCCAACAAAAATTTTTATTTAGAAATTTTTATGAAATTCTGATTCTGAACAGCAAAGTAAATAGTTAAGATCTTTGTTCATCCGGCAATATGGTAGGGGTTATCATTTAAAAAAATGCAGAATTTTTATTAAAACCCCCTAAAAAGTGTCCTTGAATTTCAAGTATTTGTCCTTGAAATATCCTTGAATTGTCCTTGTATAAAATTTTTCAAACTCTGTGGCAACCCTGAATTATATGCATATAAACGATCTCGGGAAAAATTAAAAAGCCCAGCTACATATTTTCTCGTGGAAGTGTTTCAAGCGGCTTTGATTTAGTACCAATACCATTTCTTTGACCGATACCGATACCCATTTTTTGGCCGATTTCGATACTTGGAAAACCGATTCTTTGACCGATACTACAACCGATGCCGATACTTTTACAGTTATGTTAAAATAAAACGGTTATAAGCCTTACATGGGTGTTGTAATAAAATTATTCACTAATATCACAATATTGACAATAAACTAAATAATATCACAATATTGACAATAAAGTTTTTGACTATGAATAATAAAACTGCTCCTGCTCTGTTAACTATATTGTTCAGGAAAAAACCAAATGAAATCCATTCGATAGATAAGTGTTTCTAATCGTGTTGCAACGTAATGTAGACTAGCTCTAATAGCAACTGGTTCCAAAAGTGGACCAAAATAATCGAATGAGGTTCGAACGAAACTTCAACTAGGTTTGGACGAAACTTTGACTAGGTTTGGACGAAACTTCGACAAGGTTTGGACGAAACTTCGACAAGGTTTGGACGAAACTTCGACTAGGTTTGGACGAAACGTCAACTAGGCTTGGACGAAACTTCAACGAGTCGTTGAGTAACCATGAGTTAACAAATAGATGATGGAAAGCAATTTAAAATGACTAAATTTTATATAATGGGTAAAATCGCCCTGTAAGATGGTAGATTTTGCATTGTAATGCTATTTTTCCTGCTAGGTGATAGATTCGTACTTTAATGCTAAGTTGGCAACATTGCAGTCCAGTGTCATAGTTTGATTTGTTTCCCTCACAAAGTTTTTCGGTTGCGTCATTTTTCTGCTCTATAGTCGTGTGATACCGTAATTAGCATGTATGAACAAATAAGTATTCACTGTTCAGCAATCCTTATTTGCCAACTGAGGTTATTATCCGACTATATTTAATTCTAAATTATATTTTTCTCCATTTACAGGCTAAAAATAGTAATATAATGTAGCATTTAGTCTCAGAAATAGCAGCGTGAACGCAAGCAGTATATGTATGTACTAACACACAATGTGCTGGAAAAGCAAACACGGCTCTTTTCAGTTTGGGGCCTACCGAATTTTAATGTTTTTTTTTACCAAAGTATGTATTTTGATGTGAAAAGCACGAGAATGAGAACCATTTTGTGGAGAAATTATATATTAAGCTCATATCCATTAATATTTTCTGAAAAAACTGCTGTTTCTCGGTACGTTTTCGCCACGCAAACTCACACAGACAAGAATCTATCATTTGTCGGTGAGTGCCTCCCTGAGGTTTTTTTCATTTTTAGACTACGCCATACACTCTCAATCATTTGAGTGTGTGCACCTGTTGCAGGGTCCATGAAGTTTTCACTATGATTAACAGTGAGGTGTTTGAAATTATACCCTTGATTAGGTTAGGGTAGGTTAGGAACACTTAATGAAAAATTTGTCCACAAAATGATTATCATTTTAGTGTTTTTCACACCAAAATACATAGTTTGGCGAAAAGAAAACATTAAAATTCGATAGGCCCCGAAACCGAAAAGATCCGCAAACACGCAACCAACTAAAAGATTGTTCGTGAATTTTTCAAACGTTTTAAAATAGAAGAAAAATGCAGGATTCGTGATGTACGGCGATTTACATGCTAAATTAAAATATAATTAGTAGTTTCGTAATATTTGACGATTTACAAGCTGAATTAAAATAGAATTTTAAGCTATTTCTTTATTAAATTTACAGAAACTTTAAAATGCACCTTCAACTTTATTTAATTGCTTTGATTTTTGTTAGCCTGTCATATACTTTGAGAAATGAAAATTGGGTCAAACTATATAGGTTTTAGTTGTAAAAGTATAATAATATTATGTCGCCACTGTGTTTAACCATTCATGGAACATGGCTCTCACGTACTGACCGTACACTCAGCGGAAATTCAAAATTTTAAATTCAGTTAGCGGGCCTGATTAAACGCGGTTATTCAACAGTTAGCTAACTAATTTACTAAGTATGAATTGGCTCTTTACATGATTATACTTTAACTTTCATGATTTATGACTTTCATTTATATGATAAAATACGTATTATGGGAAAGTATCGGTAAAGTATCGGCCGGATTTTGCCGATACCAATACCAGTAAAAATGACCGAAACTTGCCGATACCGATACATCACTACATTGATTGAAAAACGTTTGTCAGGGAAAGTGATTTATGTTTTATTGCGAATTACGATTCTTTTAATGTAAAACATCTTGTGAACTTTTTCTTTTAAATTTTATGAATGAACATTAAATAACTAGTCAAAATTTACGAATAGGTAGTTGTACTCATCACTAAATAACTAATACATTTTATTGGATTTCATCCTTAGCGGATGCAGTTGCCCGTGGGATATATAGCATAGTTGGCATAATTGTTCTTTTTGTGCACTTGATATGTACTTGAAAATTAGAGTAATTTATTCACAAACGTAAGCACAGAAATAAAATTATTCTCAATTAGCTCTTAGACTCCTGCTGCAATTTCTGATGAGTAAGTCCTGATTCAAACTGATTACATTTTGATTCCTCCTAATGAATAACGTTTAATTCAAAGTCATACATTTGGCTGGTAAAATCTTGATTATCATAAACTTGATGTGACCTTCCAATTCTTATTCAAAGACAAATATTCTCACACTCCAAGTTGTTGCGGCAGGATAGAAACATTGCAATGACGTTAAAGGAACTTCTCCGCAGTTCATTTATATCCGGAAAGTGTTTTTTGGACCTGAGCTTGATTGTGAGCAGTATTATCTTCCTTTGAAAAGACTGGAGTTTATTCTGTCCACATCAATGTGGGGAAACAACGATTTAATGTAACTATGAATGTTTTTTTTTCTGAAAAAAAATTACCTCTTTGTAAAGCCGAAAGTTTTCTTTTTCCCATGACATTAATTTATGTCCAAATACTGAAAGAACTATGCTATGAAATTATTTTTTAATACAATGTGTAATCATTTGAATGAGAGTTTGAGTTCCTTTGAAGTTCCTTTTGGCAGTTATGGCGATTCAGTTACCTCCAGGATGTCCTCAGGGGGGATACAATAATTGAATCTATGGGAATTAGTGCTTCCAGGGGGAAGATGTGAGGGCCTGAGCTGAGAGTAAGGTAGGCCTTCTTTTTGTTGAAATAAAATATTTTTTGCCATGTTAAAGACTACTTTTTTTGGTTCACTGCTGTCCGGTTTTTCAGCACCTACTTTTTTCTTCGACTTTTATCTTGTTTCATGAACTTCTTTTTTAACTTACTGTTTCTATGCCCCTTCTGCATAGATTCCGCATTCCCTAATATCCATACTAAATGGTGCCTTCCTCCTTCCTCTCTTCGATACGCTCTTTTTTGTAGCGGTTAGGGAGGCTTAAACTAACCTATAATCTAATCTACCTCCAGGATGTCGTCATAGGAGCATAGTTATGCTCCATCTAATCAAAGCTCATTCTTCAACTATACATAGCAAAGTTACATGAGATTTTCGGGATTTGTTCCGTAATATGACATGTTAATAACCTATTTGTTATTATTGATCACAATTAGGGTGCCGATTTAGATTTTGAGCCATGATAGAAATAGTTCACAAACTCATATTTTCGAAGTGCCGTAGTGTTTGGTCATAATAAAATTCCCTGACATTCTACCCTGCTGTAAAGGGATCTGACAATTTACTAGTTTCCAGTCAGTTTATTTTTTAGGAATTGCTTTTGTTGCTCCATTTAGTATTAAGAAAGTTGAATCTTTTTTGTACCTGTGGTATTGCGTATATTATTGACTCAAATTACTCATTATAGGCCGATTACTTACATCTGGACATTTGGACAAAATTCATTACGTAAAAAATAGGGTGTAAATTTTTGCAGTAGAAAAAGAAGTAAAAAGTAGTAAAATTTAGAAACGAAATATCAGTAGACACCCTGATTATTGTTCTTTTGTGATATTTGTTCATTCATGTTCTTTCACTTGCTTTTCATTGTTGTGTTGTATCCCATACTTGTTAAATGAATCAACCGTTCAAGAGGTCTGCGAGTTCAAAAGTTTTCTACACATAAACGTACGAGCAATTGTGTGAGACTAACCTTAACCGCGGGATCCTTCCAGGTCTTCTGGGGCGAGGGTAGCGTTGTGCAATTATTTGCGGAGTTCAACGGAGTGTCTTTGGTGTGAACTCCTTTGTTTGAATTACCTGACAATATGACAGGATGTTCCATCCGAGTTGAGCATAGAGGATGTTCCCTCTAAGTCTGTGGCCGTTTATTGTCCTTGCTGTTTTGTGCTTAAGTGAGCATTTCAAAATGGGGAGACAACTAAATCAATTATTTCCCTTTGCGGTTTAAATTGGAGAAAAAATCATAACGTTTCGTTACTGTCAGGAACCGGGAGCAATTTTACAATTGAGTGAGCAAATTGTTTTGTTTGTTCTTGCCTAACTGCGTGCAGTGCGAGAAGTGGCGTCTCAACTCACTGACTGATGGCGCTAGTTTCGCTCAGCAATATTGTTGCCATCTCACCGTCGTTACGCAGGCGATTGCAAGAACAACACGAAGTGGCGGCCATGAATTTGTAGCGTTTGTTTTAGCATTTGGGTGGTGGCCTTGAATAAGCTACGAAATGCGGGGTGAAGTCTGAGGGCAAAAACTGGCTAATTCTACTTAAGGAAGTAATGTGGAGCGAATGAGCTTGTCAGAGTGGGATTGTGGTGCAGAGGCGGCAGGAGGCTGCGTGACGCTGGGCCGGGCCGAGGTGGACTGCCCCACGCAGGTGTACGTCGACCGACACGCCTGGCGCAGCAGCAAGCACGCCATCGACCAGGAGATACGGCGCCTCGGCCATCAGATGAGGCTCCTCAAGGTCAGCTTTGTGCTCGTCTTCTCCTCTTCTTTAGGCGCGTATTTGGATGAAGCTCTGTGGCACTATTGGTTTGTTCATTGGTCCGTTGGAGGGGAAGCGTTACCGGAGTAGTCTTCATGTCCTGGTATGGGTGTTGTTGAACTGGTTATAGTGTATTTTGTTGCCAAATAGTTTCGTTTGTCTAAGCTTGAACATGTCGGCGAGGCATCATGTTGTCAGTTATTTTCGTCTCGTTTTTGTAAATCAACCAAAGATAAGAGGCGCATTTTGATGGACCAATTTGGATGTAAGAGTTGTCGCTGGTTAAATCTGCTTGGCTAAACCGTGTATTTACTTTGGGAAGGCTATCGTTGAGTTGCTACTGCAGTGTGTACTGTGTGTAGGGACGCGCGGTAGTGTGTACTGTGCTCATGAGAGGAGCGGGGCGTACAGGCCTCTTGAGCGGCGCCCGGCTGCTGCGGGCGTGTGAGGCACAGCTGAGTGAGGTGTGGGCAGCCGTCCACGGCCGCATCCTGTGTACACGTCTGCTGGCCGCTCTGCAGCTCATTAAAACATCCACTTCCCCAGTTATTTACCAACTAAACTCCAACGAAAAATTGAAAGATTTTGTTCGCGTTGTCACCTTTCGAGGATATTTATGTGCCAGCAACGCTTTTAAGCTTGTATTCGCCTGGCCAGCTGAACATTTATGTGCCAGCAACGCTTTTAAGCTTGTATTCGCCTGGCCAGCTGAACATTTATGTGCCAGCAACGCTTTTAAGCTTGTATTCGCCTGGCCAGCTGAGCATTTATGTGCCAGCAGCGCTTTTAAGCTTGTATTCGCCTGGCCAGCTGAACATTTATGTGCCAGCAACGCTTTTAAGCTTGTATTCGCCTGGCCAGCTGAACATTCAAGGCAAGTCAATGCTGATGATGGGCATCTCTGAATAAGTCGCGAACTTTAAAGTGAATTCCACTCGTGTTAACTTTTCCTTCCATCAAAGCTGTGTAACTGAACATTACTGAAAATCCGAGACCAATACTTTGTAATAAAAAAAACGCAGACAAGCCGACAACTAGACATGTCACTGTCTTTTACCTCCGATTATAGTTACGAAATGAATCTGACTGGAGTGTTATATTATTGAAATATTTTTAGCCCGATGCTTACTGCTCCTAAATCTTACAAGTACTTAAATTGGGGAAACGAAAATGAAGACGTGAGTTCATTGGGTTTCCTATGTGGGAGCCCCTCAGGGGGATACAACTGTTGTATCTATGGGAATTAGCGCTCCCAGGGGGACTATGTGAGGGNTGCCTTCCTCCTTCCTCTCTTTAGATCGCCTTTGTAGCGGATAGGGAGGCTTAAACTAACTAATAATAATAGTAATCCTATGTGGGAGCACACTTTGTGCATGGATTACCGCTATTTTGCCGTCCATAATGAATGGTTCCTTCTCTTCACTCTCTTGAAGTTGCCTTTGTTGTAGCCAGGGAGTCTGAAACTATTATAGTAATAAAACTGAGTATAATTATTTACTGAATTAAAATTTCTTATATATGTGGTACATTGTGATCTACAGGTTCTTTCAGTAATTCCGTGGAGCAACAATAAAACTGCAGCATCAAAGTAAATGGTATTGAAATGATATATAAAACGACTTCACTGCTTCTTATAACTGAGGAAATGTTTCATTTTAATAAAGGAACATTTTGATATAAAAGATATGGTAATGAAACAGAGTGAAATTTCGATTTGAAAACATCCACTGCTGTCAAATGTTTTTACGTCATTTGTGGTATTCACAGCCCGTGCTGTGTAATTCTTACATTATAACGCAACTCAAAGTGTGCATTGTAGACACATAAATTTGCAGGTAATCAGGCAGCACTTGCGGATGACGAGGCCTCGAGGCACAACAGAGCAGTCGTTCCTAGACCTGGAGGAAGGAAGCGTGGAGGAGAGCCTCGAGCTAGACGGGGGCGGCGAGGGTGCGTCCGATGGGGAACTGGGGTCTGCCGAACTGCCTGGTGGGGGGGAGGCGGGGGGCGGCGCCCCCTCCAGTGGTGCTGGTGCTGCGTCCAGGCCCGCTGCACACGACCGCGGGCTGGGGCACCTCCACCTGGACGCCGATGCAACAGAAGACGACGGAGGGGGGGAAGTGTTCGACTTGCCTGAGGGTCACGCGAACGTCACCGACCCCAACCACTTCAGCTACACCGGTACGCCTTCGTCTCTAAATCCCATCAGGCACCGCACTTCTTTTGCTCATTTCCTTATTTTTCGCCTTCTTTTGACATCAGCTGCAACCACTGGAAATTTATGCTTATAATGCATAGTTTGAACTGTGAAATGCACTTGGTTTTATCTATGTAGCAAAGAAAAGTTCATTTTATGTGGATTTAATGTGATGCAGTTTTTCGAGTGGACGCAGTTTCCCCGTATAGCTAAGTTGCAACCTCCTGTCCTACCATACCCGTTCCGGCACACTCAGCGCTAGACAAGAGTTAAGAACTGCTTCTTATAATTGGTCATCATATCATGAAGATCAACTCTACGTCTACCAAGCTACTAAATAGTCCGAGCAATCATTTTTCATTATAGACCTGCTGTGTCATTCCTATTTTTTGATAGAGCTTGCTACCGTTTATTGCCGCTCGAATTCACGGCTTAGTGAAATCTACAAGGTCTATATTGCATTTTGAACTTGACTAAAAATTTGAGTTGTGTTCACTTACTATTGACTAGGAGACCTCTTATGCTCGAGGCGTTGAGTGCACCTAGTCTAATTGAGGCGGTGACTCATGTGAGCAGGTGGCTACCGCGGCAACAAGGGCAACAGAGTGGCTGTGTACGTGCCCCGGCAGCACTCCGTGTGTTGGTGCAACAGGAGGTAAGTGCACAGCCTCCCACCGCCCGCCTTGTGCGCTCTTCCTGACAGCGCCGCGTGCTTCGGGCGCTGGTGTGGTGAGTGCTTGGCTCTTGCAGGCATCTCAGTCAGCGCCCTTGTTTTCTCACGCAATCTGGCGCAAGGTGGTTCCCAGGTGTGATGTGTGTGGGCCCGAGCTGAGACCTAGGTAGGCCCTATTTTTGTTGAAATAAAATATTTTTTGTAATGTTAAGGACCACCTTTTTCGGTTCACTGCTGTCCTGTTTTTCAGCACCTACTACTTTCGTCTTCAACTATCATCTTGTTTCATGAACTTCTTTCCCAACTTACTGTTTCTACCGCCCTTCTGCATAGATTCCGCGATCTCTTATCTTTATGCTAAATGGTACCTTCCTCCTTCCTCTCTTCGGAACGCTTGTTTTTTAGCGGTTGGGGAGGCTTAAACTACCATCTAATCTAATTATCATTCTACTGAGGCCGCATTTGTTGTGGCCAGTGTGCCCTTAAGTAACTAATGTATTAATAATGAACATAATAATGATTACCATTCGAGATTACCTGCCTGTATCCATTTCCTTTCAAGTTAAATGAACCAAAACCTCACTCACTCAACCTTTTGTATTGCGTTCTAACCTAAGCAGAACCTATCGCCTGTGTATTAAGGTGAAGCAAAGGGCTTAAAGGTCTAGACGGGGCTGTGATGGCACGTGCACAGCTGCAGCGCTGGCTGCTCGGGCTCCAGGACTCGCACAGCACGGGCTGTAGTTTCTACGCTCTCAGTTTTGCCCTAGCCAATAATTTAGACAGCAGATCATGAAAATAACATGCAACTTTTCAGCTGGCCGGTAATTCCTGGCTACTTCCCAAACTTATTTTTCCCCTTTCCAAATTTCCTAATTTTGTCTGAATCTTTTCTCGTGTATATATTGAGTTTCGTAGATTGTAATGCGATTGAAATTCTCATTGTTTATTTTTCGTGTTTGGACATCATCTCCGGTAAATGGGTGGGCAGCTGAAATCCCCTATGGGGTGTTTTGGCTGTCCTGTGCTTGCGGATTGTGCGTGGCTCTGTGGATGATCCCGACAAAGATCAACTGGGGCTCTTATAAGATGACAACAATTTGGGTGGCAATTAGAGCGGTCTTTGTGATGGCTGCTGCTGTGTTTTCCATAATGGTGATTGTGACAAACTTTGAACAACAATTAGATAGTGTGCTTCCGTGTAACGATGTGAATTTCGTGTTATTGAACGGAGAGATCTACGGCGCGACATAGTACGAATTACTGAAGCGCTAGCAAATTAATGCTAATACTATTACTATCATCTCCAGTGATTTAGTGCTTGTATGCTTATAACTTTGATACTGCCAGCTGAATTTAGTACTGTCATACATTGTGTACTGTGGTAGTCGAGTATGTAAGGGATAGAAAACACTGGCCTTTGGTGTGTAGATGTCTTCTATGAAGCTGCTAGCATGCGGGCGAGCATTTGATTTGCGATGCGCAGGCATAAATAAGGGGGCTCAGTTGGCGTTGCGATGACGCGTGCACAGCCTGTGCCCGGATGATGAGACAGCGAACGGTGTGCAGGGTGGCGCTGCAGCTGCACCAGCAGGAGCAGAAGTTGCGGCGCATGGAGGAGCGGCAGCGGCTGCGGGCCGAGCGACGCAAGGCGCGGCGCGACAGGAAGCGCAAGCAGCGCCGCCAGCTCAGGGAGCGCCCCTGCAACCTCAGCCACCAGAACTGCTACCATCACGACAACCTCCACTGGAAGACTCCGCCCCTCTGGCACGGTCAGCCCCTAGCACGTCTCGTGCTGCCTTGCGTCCTCTAATGTTCCTAGGGTCTAGTCCAATGACAACTGTCTGAAATATCTTTCCCACTGCTTTGGTTGGTGTATAAAATGAACTCGAGTCTCTCAGTTCGAGCTGTCACTTCGATAGCTTTCATTAGCAGGCGCATGCGGAAATACGAGCACGTATCCAAAATATTAAGAGTGGCCGCCAGTTTTATGCTGCTGAAAATAGAGGATGTACTAGGAGAATTAATGTGTCTGGGTCCAACAGATGGTTCGTTTTGCGCTTGTCTGAACTCTGCGAACAACACGTACTGGTGCGTGCGCAGCATCAACGCCACGCACAACACGCTCTACTGCGAGTTCATCACTGGCCTCATCACTTATTATGACCTCAATATTGGTGAGTTGCCTTACTCACATTCAGGTGAGCCCGATTGTGTGGTCAGCAGGACGCGTGCGGTGGCCGTTGCTTTAGTGAACAAGGAGGACAACTGAAAGGAAAGCACGCACTGCTCATTTCCTGGCATTCTTAGTAAAAGCCATCGCATTCCACATCATAAAGTTCCTAGTTTTGTCAAAACCTTACTTAGACTACCATTCATCAATCTCATGAGTTACGTTGAATGGTTATCAAAGGAAAGGACACTATTGAAACATTCTTGTTGCAGAACAGTATCATTGAATGATGTGTAATCATAATATAGTAGTCTTTAGTAGTCCTGAAAGCTGAGAATATTTCTTAATGGCATGCAATATTATCATTGGCATTGTTCAATTTGGTTACTTTTGACGGTATTAGTTTAGGTACTCACTTTGAGGTCATCATTTACTGAATGGAATCATTGGTTACTCTTCCAGCGATAACTCGCAGTTCTCCTCCTCAGAGGCATACTGACTGCAGTGGGCTTAGGTTGTGAGTGTGTGTGTGTGTGTGTCTATCCTGCGCTGTGAGGATTGGTGCCGTCAGGGGGAGGCTGTTAGGTTACCTCACCTGTAGATAGCGGGTAGGTTTTCAAGACCTAAATCTTTTGTTTCCACTTTGCTTCACTTGTTTTTCATGCCTTCTTTGCTATCTTTTCTGTAACTTCTTTCTCTTCCTTCCAAACTTACCGTTTCTATGCGAAGGGTATCCTGTGTGAGAACACACCTTGTACATAAATTCCCCTTTTTCTACAGTCTGTTTCAAATGGTCCCTTCTCTTCGCTTTCTCGAATTGGGGTCAACTTTGTTGTGGCAATGGAATTTTAAGCCAATTAATGCAGTAATAATAATAATCTCAGCATTGATTGAACGCAGAAAATTATAACTTCCACAAGTCGGGATACACTTATGGCACTATTTCAAAACGCTCAGCTAACTTCAAGTGGAATGCCCAATGGCTCATTGTGCCTAAACAGATGACGATAGAGACATTTCCTAGGCGTGGAAGAAAACTAAAAACGTCACCTTGAGCTGCATGGAAACTGAGGCGCGAAGTTCGTTTCGCATCAATTCTGCTTAAACTGACGAAAATCATTACATCTTCGCGTGAGAAAATACGGCTCAATTTATATGTTTTTCTCTCAGTTCTCAATGCTGAATGAGAGGATAAGCTGAGCGTATTTGTGTGCGCCTATAAATGAGATTTTGTGCGCAGATCCGTACCAGCTGCGCAACGTGGCGTTCATGCTGGCCGACGAGGCGGTCACCGACCTCCACAACACCCTCACCAGGCTCCGGTCCTGTCGTGGCTACAGGCAGTGTGACCTCATCGTCAGTACCCTTCTTTCTTTCTACCATACACACTTTCTCTCCTAAAGAATTTAGTTCCTCCATTTTAGTAAGGCAACCTGTCAATGCTTAAATTGGAACTTCTGTTGGCTCCACCTAGTTACTTCTTCTGTTGGCTCCACCTAGTTACTTCTTCTGTTGGCTCCAGCTGGTCACAATGTTTTTTTAACATCACTGATAGTTGCTTCATCATCACTGATAGTTGCTTCATCATCACTGATAGTTGCTTCATCATCACTGATAGTTGCTTCATCATCACTGATAGTTGCTTCATCATCACTGATGGTGGCTTCAACATCACACGGCTAGTTTTGAACCTGTTCTATTGAGTGGGCTGGCCGGCTGCAAGTTATTTCACCTTTTTAAACTTTATTTTCCCCAAGTATAGATAATATTTGAAATACTCGGGGCAGTAAAATTTTACTTCAGTTTTCAATGAATTGGTAAACTGCGTATCACGCTTTGTTGCAAGTCATTTTTCAGAACGCTATCAGTATAAGATGCAGAATCGAATTGAACACTACTGAATAAGATACAGTATGGAAGTGAGCTTCAATGCAAAAAAGTCTTCCCTGAGCGCAATATTCCAGAGGATTTTAAGGACCTACCAGTTCATTACCAATGATATCTGCTCAAAACATCACCACCAACTTCTTAACGCCTGGAGTCACAGAGATGACAGACTCAATGTAGTATCACACTTTGGCGAATTCACTGTAGCTCGGGCTTCATTCGTGAAAAGAATACGTTAAAAAGATATTGCCAAAGTTTTTCTTGATGCGTGCCCCAGCGTTGCGTTGATCTTCCAAGGAAGTGTTCAGGATAGGTCTTGTGTTTGGATTCACACTTTTTGCCTGTGAGAACCTTGCCCAGGGTGTTTCTCAGTTCAGGTCCGAGCCCGGCACCTTCAAATATTGCAGCATTGGTCGCTCAGGAAGTGCTTTTTACCTCCCTGCGTAATTTGTGCATGCTGGTCTCATTGTTTTTATTTCTTCCCACTGTCTTTTTAATCTTTGGTGATAGACTTCTTCAAGTACGACTTTAATTGTTTTGTGTCCCATCGTATTTCTCTGGCTAAATCCGCTACTGAGATATCATTTCATTTGTAAGATCTTGGGCACTTCACAGCTTCTCAGCTGTCAAACAACGCTTCCTTGGCATACTCCCGCACTTGCAATAACGTGTAACACATTTGGAACGAAATATAATCTCAATTTATACGTATAACTTTGTTTATCAATTCATCAATCGTTTTAAAAATTTGTAGGAATATAACCCTTAGTAGGAACCTTCTATGCATTAAAGCTCACTTCTACACCGTACCTTCTGCCAGAATCTGAAAAGTGAACTGCTAATGAAGGGTGATTAGCAATTTAAATCAGGAATCCCGATGTAAATTTTGTGAATATGTGTTTATTTTAACACTTTGACCGCATCATGCACCACCGTTGGCCAAGGAGGAGATTTTCACAATGCTGCTGACCAACCAGTAGTCACAAACTCAATTTTCACAAAAAACTTAATTAAAGCCAGATGAATTCGTGATCCAGTTAATGTTTGATATTTTTGGAATTGCTCACTGCAATTGACTAAATTTGAGTTTGATATTGAACTTCATTTTAACCAATTACGGTCAAAGTGTTAAAATAGGCTAATTGTTATACTTTCTGCTCATTTGTAATTATTTTTCTAATTCTGGTGAAGTAAAAGTGAGTATGCTTGAACTGAGTCTGAAAAAGAGCTAATTGTTGGAGACTGGTATGAGCCTCGATCACCAAGGCAGTAAAACTGTGAGAGTTTCTGAAAGCTGCAAGGTCGAAGACCATGACGAAAACGAAAACAATAAAATTTTCACCAATCGCAGTAATTTCGGCTAAATTTATAAACTTGTCGAGTGAGACCGACGTGCATTAAATGCAATGTGGGAGACGTTATGGAACTACTGCCTGCAAAGTGACATCTTAGTTGAATCACTTGCTGAATAGTGCAGTTTCTACTTGAACTGTTTGACGTTAGCTCAATTAAGCTAGAGATTGCGATAGAGTCGTCTTTGTGAACCCTCTGATTTTGCTCTCAACATTCAAAAAAGGATGGAGTAATTAGCACAGAAATCTTCTCCAATTAATTCATTTGTTCTGTTTTCCCTAGTAAAATTTGATTGAGTTGATGTAAAGATGCGGCTCCAGGACACTTGCATTCAGAACTGCATGTTCACCAGAGCGCAACACAGAAGGGCTTCAGTGATGGCTGGGGCAGCAATACCCGAAAGAATTCTATACTTCTTTTGGTTTGATTGCTGTCTGCTTGTTAGAATCAAGAGCAAGGAACATCTGAACACATTGGTAGATCATCGTTATCTAATGGTCTGGGCATCATTCTCTGATGGTGACGACGTCTTCCAGGACAACAGTGCTCTGATGTATAGCACTTGTGTAGCTAGAGTGAACACCAAATACATCAAATTGGTTCGAATGCTAAAAACATGAAATGCAATGCATTTCAACACCTCAGTAAACTCATTTCTTTTGAATTTCCATCCTGCTCCCAAAAACCAAAATACTCGAAAATGAGTCCCCTCAAGGGGATACAACTATTGTATCGATGGGAATTAGCGCTCCCAGGGGGAAAATGTGAGGGCCCGAGCTGAGAAGTAGGCCTCCTTTTTGTTGAAATAAAAGGTTTATTTTTTTTGTTATGTTATGGACTACCTTTTTTCGGTTCACTACTGTCCTGTTTTTCAGCACCTCTGACTTTCTTCTTCAACTTTTATCGTATTTCATGAACTTCCTTCCCAACTTGCTGCTTCAATGTCCCTTCTTCATAGATTCCTCATTCTCTTTTCTCCATACTAAATGGTGCCTTCCTTCTTACTCTCTTCGATACGCTCTTTTTTGTAGCGGTTAGGGAGGCTTGAACTAACTTATAATCTATTATCAATTCAACTCGAAAATGAGTGTGCTTATTGTGTATTAACATACTGCCCATTGGTAGTAACGTAATTACTCATCGTTTTAGTAATACTTGTCGCATGAAACCATTGTATGTTAAGTTTTCTATTTTCCATTCAGTATCACGGAGTTATCTGTGTTTCGAATAACCATCGTTCTGCTCGAATATTTTCCCAAAATTATCATCTCTATAACTCTAGCTTTTGTCTAGTTAAGATGGCCATTATAAAAGCCTTTTTGCTATTAAGGTCCATGTTCATATTATCTGAAATGAATCGACGGTTGCGTGCTTGCATTTCTTGATATTTCTTCATGTGTATTTTCTCAGGACGATGCTGTTGATGAGACGAGTGCGAACTCCTCAATTTCCAGAAGCGACGACTTCGCCACTCGTCTTGAGCTCTCTGTTCCTGAAGAGAACCCATTCTTGTCACGTAACGGTTCTTGGAGTCTTTTTGGCAGTGATGAAGTTGCGTCTGATGACCTCAGTGAAGAAGACCAGTTCGTTGATTCTGAAACGGATGTGTCTAATTATCAGTGGAATGAATTTATTCCATTCAGTAGTACAAGAAGGAAATCACAAGTTCCCCAAGACGGTGCAGAAAGACATCATTTTTACAATATCGACTCTAATCGATCAACAACGCAGATGGCAAATGGTCGTCAAGGTTCCGACTGGGTAGAAAACCTTAGCAATCACCAACCTTCCAATGAATTGTTTGGCATGGAACCCACTAACGTGATAAATGGTGACCTTGATTTTCAAAGACTTCCTTCACCCATTAGCCGTAGCGATGACATTAACCCAAATTCCAGGGCTGAAAATGCCTCACGTTATGCATCAGTGCAGAACGGTGAGGAAACCGACGTGCAGCGAGCGTCGAAACATGGCCTACATTTGGGTGTCAGTCGTGGCCGTCAGGTCGTGGAAACTGACGGCGTAGTAACGAGCAATGACGTCACGGTTGAGCACATTCCTACGAATTATTTTGGCGAGGCCAATGAGGACCCGGTGCTTTCTGGCCACCGAGTGTATCGCAAACAGACGTTCGCTCTTGAGTCAGTGAGACCCTCGCGAGCCGGGGGAGCGTCGGGAGGCGGCATGCGGCGTGAGGGCGAGTATGGGGCAGTTCACCGCCGTCCAGTTGCTTCGTCTCCCCAGACAGAGGAAGGGAGGAGGCGCTCCAAGAAAGAACAGAAGAAATATCGGAAAGAGTTGCGACGTTTGAGGCAGGAGCACAAACGCCAGCGCTTGGAACAGCGTAAGTAATGGTCTTTGTCACTCAATCATAATTCTACTTTGAGATATATTTGATGGAGGAGTTGTCTCTCATAGCGGTTATTGTTGATAACTACTGTGAGGCTGGAATATCAAAAGTCAAGTGAAGGGAGAACACGAGCTATGTACTACAAACAATTCAGGGGGGAAAAGTGCTTAGCGTTCGATAATTTACTGATGCAATCGCCAAACAGGATGGCCTCGCGCTTGGCTTTTTTCTCTCTCTCTCTTGAGAAGAGGGGTTTGAGGGAGAAAACCCCTGAAAACGGCGCTGGGGTAAGACAGCGACAAATTTGCTCTTCACCTTTCCCGCTGCTTGACTAGGAACTAGTGTGTCAGCAATTTGGTAAGCATCATCATATTCATGTCTACTGCTGTCAGCTCAAAAAGGATCGGGCCAAGATACTTTGTAATTACCTTTTGTGAAAATTTCTTTTCTGCATCTCAGATACTTTGAGCAAGCTATTTCCTATCCGCAAAACTTCAAAACTTTTCTATTTCTTTACATTTTGCGCTTCTGTTCATTCCACGAGTTGGCACTATTAGGGCGATGCTTGTAACAAGAGACGTGTAGATGTTTGTGAAACCCAGGTGGCGTCTGCTTCTACGACTTGTCGAACGTCTCTTATCACTTCTCTGCTTTTGTGTGCAGAAATAGAGGCCTCATTTTCCTTGAAGTGATTGCACTCTGACAGAACCTCCCCCCGCCGATCCATGATTTATTGTTTGAAACGCCTTATGTCAAACGATTCTGTGAGGAAAATTGATAAAATGCCACTAGTTCTTTCATAGAAAGGATTTTCGTGAGTGAATGTTTATTTTTGTGCCAATAAGCGAGTTATCCTAAAATGCGATTGGGCATAGACCAATTTTGATGTCTTCTCACGGAAAATTGAAATAAACGCTTTAACAGTTTTTCTGAATCATCAATTTTTGCCGGAGATCAGAAAAGTGGACAAAACTTGTGGCTCACATGTTGTGCAGTGTGAGAACTGAAAGTCCGACAAATTTCGCATTCTATTTTCTGGATGCATTTGTTGTGTGAAATCATTTATCCAATTAGCCTCAGTTTTCGAGATGGTTTTTATCTATGATTGTAATAGGCCATATCGATTTCATGAAATAAGCTGGGAGAAAAGAAAGTCAGTCATATGCGGTTGAAGAAAACACTTTTGGTAAACCGTGTTGGTAAACCCTTTAGACGTCAGTTAGTCTTCAAGGTTAAAAACAAGTCGTAATCTATCAATTCAGGATAGGGGGAAAGGAAGCACTCAGTAAGGTAGCCAGGTTCGTTTTATTTTTGAAGTATCAAAGGATTAAGTTATAAAATGTAATAAAGGCGTACAATGTAAGGTAACAAGAATTGATGAGCCAGAACTTGCAATTTTTAGTTATGTCTTTCTGGAGACATGGTCTGCACCAGCAGTAAATCCGCCCTCAGGGAGGTGCGCACCTAGAAATTGGGTCGTAGGAGTTTACGGACCTGCCTTAATTCCGCCCAAGAAGCTACGTCTACAAGTTCAGCAATTTGAGCTGGCTGAGTTACCGAAGCTGAAATTCCACCAGAACTATCAAGAAACCTTGATGCAACGGAAAAAAAGTACAATCAAATGAAACAATGTTAGCCCCTCAGGGGGATACAATTATTGTATCTATGGGAATTAGCGCTCCCAGGGGGGCAATGTGAGGGCCCGAGCTAAAGGTTAGGTAGGCTTTCTTTTTGTTAAAATAACATAGGTTTTTGTTTTGTTACGGACCAAATTTTTTTCGGTTCACTACTGTCCTGTTTTTTCAACACCTACTACTTTCTTCTTCAACTTTGATCTTGTTTCATGAACTTCTTTCTTATCTTACTGTTTCTATGCTCTTTCTGCATGGATTCCGCGTTCCCTTAACTCCATACTAAATGGTGCCTTCTTCCTTCCTCTCTTTGGATCGCCTTTGTTGCGGATAGGGAGGCTTAAACTAACTAATAATCTAATCTTATCTAATAATCTGAAACAATGTTAGTTAAAGAATATATTTTCTTCCAAAAAGGTAGTGCATACTTAAAGTTTTTAGGACCATGCAACAGACCTCTTCAGTTTTTGGTAAAGACAAAGGCATTGTACATTCACTTGTCGGAAAGGATGGCAGGTGCTACTCACTATGGTATCAAACCAGAGCAAACCCACGACCACCTAAGATCTGCTCTCCCGAGGGAGGAAACAAAGTTCTCGGAAACAAGAGAGCGCATCAAGAGGGAGTCGAGGGGTCGATACTGGAGAGCAATAAATGATAAGCTTCAAAAGTAAATTCTTAACTTGAATATTTCACCACGTACGTTAATGCAAAATTTTCGACCAAACTGAAGGAATTTTAATGGAATAAATTGTTCCCGAGTGATAGTAAACCATCTTTCCGAAGGTATGTTATCAAAATGAAGATGATAAAAGAATAGAGTGCCCTTTAGAGGTAGAATATTGAAAAAATAACACAAAGCTCACTTACAATGGGAAAATCGCTCATTCTAAAAACGACACTTTCGGAGAATTAACTGTTATTTTGGGTAAACCAGAGAAATGTGTTAACGTTTGAGTTTCCTGCAAGTGGCCGACGGAATTTTTTTTTTACAAATCTAATTGTTATCTAATCCCTTTATCCGTAGTGTCTATAGTAAAAAACAATCATGCATCGTAAATAATGACTAACCGGAAACAGAATCAAGACACTCGAAACAAATACTGTAAAGAGAAGCACTTGTAAAAACACGCGGCGACCTGGCTGTGCCTTGGTCGTTTGGACCTCTGTAATTGGGCACGTATTGCGCTCTCATCACACCTACTTCCTTTCTATCATAAAACTGAGCATCTCTGGCGGCTTTTTCATAATCTACAAATAAGCAAAGCGATAATAAGTTGAAACGAAAAAAAACGAAAAATTCAAGCCGAGGTTACCTCCTGTCACGTTCAAAACACCACCATCCCGGCAAGATACTGTAGTTTCCAGAGCCAATTTTCTCCTTGGAATGCAGAGATATTCTTGACAGTAAGAAAAAAATTGTATGTAAATTTATCCAAGGCCCCCAGCCCCCAGTTATTCATCCTAGGAATTTTCGAAAATGTGAGTTTTGCGTTAAGAATTAGGGATATGAAGTAAGTGGCTCAAAGTTTCTTTATACTCACTCGATCTGAGCTAAAGCCCCATTTAACCTAAATTGATTGACGTATCTTCTGACAAGGTTACGTCAGCTCACTGCATTACACACGGGAATTGTCCAATCGCGTATAACTTTTTCTTGTGTCTGGCGATATTTTTTGCGACTAGAATGGAGTATCAGGATCATTTTTGAAATGAACTTGCGAAATGAGAACCGGAAAGCCTTCAAAAGTGGATTTGCCACACAAACAAAAAAAAAACATGTGTATGCGTATCTTTTATATAAAAGTGGTTGTAATGCAACTGTGCAGTGCTGGCTGACTACGCCCGGCAGCAGCGCAACGTGACGTCGAACTCGAGTGCGGTGGTGGAGCGGCGCAGGAAGCGACGCCTCAAGCGCTGGCGGCGGCTGGAGCGGCGCCTGCAGGAGATGGTGACCACCTCGGACAGCACTGGCGCCAGCCTCGACTAGCTCTGGTGGCATTGAAGCCCTCGCCTCATGCTCACCAACAGCGTTGTCGCCACTCTCACCTCTGCCACAAATATTTTCCCTGCCCTCTTGCTGCTTACTAAAATTAGAAATTTACAGACGAGCAAAGCGTCTAACTCGAACTTTGGTGCCAAGGTTTTAGAATGGAAGCCTGCATTCCGATTGTACTCAGATTTCCCTCACACGGGAGTGAAGCGACGTGAACCGACTTTTGAGGGCCATATGTACGTGCATTGGGCTCCAAATATTGTCAATATTAGTAATGTTTTATTTATACTATATATAACAAACTTTACCATCAATTGGGTAACACTTCGGACAACATTCCTGTTCATATTACAGTCCTGTGTGTGTGAGTGTGATTGTTTGTGTGTGTGTTGGCAAAATTGTATTCATTAGCTGCATTGCTGTCTGGAGCGCAACTTTGCATATAAAACTGCTAAAAGTTTCTGACACTATTTATTGAGATGACTGAAACTGCTCTCGAATTGGCTTGACTGGTCTGTTGGTAGTGGTACCCAGCGTTTTGTCGTGCTGCCGCATGTCAAATGTCAATCATTGAAATTGCTTTCGCGCAGGTCACTAAATCAAATGAAATTAAAAACAGAAAAAAATTATCCATGTTGGAAAGAAATGTAAAATATTTTAGGAGACGTCAGTGTGCGCGAAATCTGGCATCATTGCATTCATATATTCGTTCGCCGAAAATGAAAATTGACAAAGGATTCCAACCCTGATTTTTTTTACTCTGACTGAATTCTTTAATTGATTGATTAGGTCTTGGTAAATAGTACCATCGCCATCAGCATTATCATGGAATGTCAGGACTGATGCCAACGACGTAAAATTTTCTTTTGATTTTACTAGAGCCAATGTCTTTAACAACCGCAGAGAGATGTACCAATATTTTCAATGATGTTCTTGTTCGTGAAGATTTTTTTGGAACAAATATTGTATCTATGGATTAGCGCTTCCATGGGGAATTTGTGAAGTCCTTCTGTTGTAATAGAAAATGAAATTTCTTTACGGGCCGTTTTTTTCGGTTCACTGCTGTTTTGTTTTTCTGCACCTACACCTTTTTCTTCAACTTTTATCTTGTTCCATGAACTTCTTTTTTCAACTTTTTCTATGCACCTTGTGCATAGATTCCGCATTCTCTCAACTCCATTCTGAATGGTGTCTTTCTCCTCCCTCCCTTCGCCTTTTTTGCGGTTAAGATGGCTTAAACTAAGATCTAATCTAATTTGCTTGAATTTATGATCAGTATTGTGGGTTACTGCTCAAAATTTTCCTTTTCTTAGGGTATAATTTAAAACATTGGAGCGCTTCTGCCATTCACTCGGGCAGTAATCCTGGCCTGTTTTGCCAGCTGGAAAATTTACCGTTAGCAGATAAAAATGATGAAAACGTTTGAACTTATGTTGGAAATTAATAGACGAATGATTAAGTGTTTCCATAATATCTCGAGTCGTAATCGAATCACCTAAGTTTTACATGAGCATATTATGTGATTCATTAGAATAAGTGTAATGTGACAGGGAGCTGGAATATTTGCTGCCGTCCTTTTTACGCCTGAGTTACAATCAAAGTAGAAGTGGCACGCTCTTACTGCCTTATAGTTTTGTAACTATCCTCTTTGCTTAGTTATTCTGAAATCGAAATTATTTTTCTAAAATAAAAGCAGCGTGTAAATAATAATATTCCTCATACTAAATAGAGGGTTTGTAAGAAATTTCAACTTGAATTGGGAAGTTTTGATAACCTAGCGTCCGCTCACATGCAACTAGCAGAGGTCTAAGAAATTTCACTTTGTGATCAGGTTTCCTTCGTTCGTTTGAAGATTTGAGCTGTCGGTAGTCATTTGAAAATAGGTACCGATTTTAATTTTGTTTTCTTCGCTTGATTTCATTCAGTAGTTAGAATACAAAACATAAAATTTCCACTTTTTATCCTTAGATAGAATTATAGTTGTCTTCAGAAATATTTCTTTTAAATTCACGATTATACATCGTATCGCTTTAATGGTACACACTTTTAGGTAGGCGTTCAAGCAAATATTTTCAGCTTTCCGAGTAAACATTTTGAATAATTTCAGTTTGGGTCTATGATGCTTTGCTAATTGTATTTTGCCGTTCGTAGTCAGCTATCCAGTTTAACTTCAGAGTCTAGGATTTTTTCAGTGTCTTGCTTCTCTATAAGTCGCATTCTAAAATTTTGTTTGCATTAAACTGCAGCGGAATGAACATTTGAACGAAATGTTATTTTCATTCACTGAATGACAATGTTTATTTAATTGGTCTCTCTCGTCTTCCATCCCGATGGCATCGTCCTTATAAAAATTAGCAATAAAGTGTTATTTATTTCTAGCATTTATGTAACTGCTTGTTTACGTGAAAGTCCCTTGGTTTAGTTGTTACTGCATCGGGCAATGAATCCAAGTCCAAAATTCAGAGTTGAAATAAATGTGGTTCGTAAAGTGACTTGACGCGCTGCAGGTGGGCGGCTCTCTAAGCAGCGTCTCGGCTCATAATTAAGAGGAATACTATTTTGCTTTATTTTACAGAAAACTGAGTCTCATTTCAATATTTCATGAATCCAGCAGTGAAATTTTCAAATTAATACATTCTTGGTTCTTTATGGCCCAGAGTTAGTAGTCCGGTGAATTTGGAGCCTTGTACTGCGTACGTACACTGGCCATGGATAGGCAGCCCCTTATCAGCTGGAGAATCTCGTTTAGAGAACGTGCTGCCAAGTTCAGCGATGACTGCTCATCTTGTACGGAAACGGACGATATGCGCAGAGGAAAGTTCCCCTAACTCACCGAATTTGCTCTCAAATTAAAATTAAAATGAGCTGTGTTAGCTAAGTGTAAGGGTTGTTGTTGAATTGAAATACGGTTTGGTGTGGTAATTTGATGTTACAGGTGTCTACAGTTCCTCGCCACATCTGCTGCATGGGGAATTTGGTCTGTATTGTCAAGTTGAGAATGAACAGCTTTTATTTCTGTTGTCAAATATGAACACCACTTTCAAAAGCTTGTTCTTCATAAATCACAAATTCAAAGTTAGGTTTTGTGATATAATGTTGTGGTGAAAGATGTTAGATTGCAAAATAGTTGTGTGCAGACGTTCAGATTTTTTTTCAGTATCAAAAATATTTGATTCATTGACAGTATACTAGTACTTTTAATTCATTCATTTATTTATCTTATTATTTCGTTTTCAATGCAAAGTTGCGCATTAAATTTTTCATTATACTTTTATACCCGCATGTCTAGTGCATGTTTTTGGCAACATCGATATTATAGTCAAAAGTTCATCTTCAGTTTCTTAAATTTAATTTAGAAAAACAGATAACTGAAGTAGGCGAGCGATCAATTGTTAACGCCTCGTGAACGTTTTACATGATTCCGCTCAATGAAGAGTTTATAATGACTCTAAAGGAAGTTTGCTCGACCAGGTGAACTTCAGCTTGCAGGGGAACACGTACTGCATGTTTCTGCTTTTTATTCGAAAATTGTGATATGAAGGTAAATGTGTTCAAAGCCAAAATCCTTTTTTTCAGATACTAGTACGCAATGGTGTTGGGGAACTCGAAAATTTGCCAAGTTCTTCGGTTGTGCGCCTGAGCAGCACGGCAGTGACCTCACTTCATGCAAAAACCATGTTCGTTTTGTGTCCGCCGAGCTTGTCAGGCGTTTTCTTAGCTTGGCGTGTATTAAATTAGTGTCTCAGGTATGTGTGACTCGTGTCTAGCGTTCTTCCTCTGTTACTACTGTGAATCTAACAGCAGCAGAAACCAACTATCAGATGGGTGAATTCATCACTTTTTCTTTAATTTTGTAGTTCATATGTTAAACGCAAAAAAAGTGTGGAAACTACGAAATTGAAATTAAAAAATTTTAAGTTTCACGGTTTGAGTGCTTCATAATTTCACTGTCGGAGCACTTCATGTTCGTAATTACGGCATTGTACAACGATTTAATTTTACCCACATCGTTGACTAGAACCTCTTCATTGTATTGTTCGATTTAATCAGTGAATGGTGTTCCTGCCTTGAATCGTATATTAAGTCATGCGTTTCAGTTTTAGATGTATTTCATATTTCATTTGTGAAGAAGGAGCGTCGAACAAACCTGGCGCCCTGGGCACATGGGGAGCCAATGCATGTTGCTGCTGCAGACCGGGTTCGTGGGTTTCATGGCTGTGAGGTTCGTGTGCGAGAAGCAGCACTCGTAACAATAAGCTTTAATTAGTCATAAATTATTTTCTCCGGGAAACGGTCTCATGTTTTCTGGCGAACGCTTCGGAAACTTCTTTTTATCATGTCTTTGAAATGTTGCTTCAAATATCGTCCACCTTACTGCATTAAAAATCTTCGAGGACTTTCTTTTACTGACTTTACTCCGAAAATTTTTTCTTCTATACTTGTTTCACTATTCTTTTGTTTGCAGCATTGATAATAAATAAAAAAAGGTTAATAATTCAGGTTTAAGATATGCAAATCTGGAATTGTTTCGAGACTTCAATGACAATGAAAGATTTCCTCGAGTTGGCCTAATGTAGAGTGTAGGAGAGCGTCGCGCCAGAGACGGAGGTAGTCATGTTATTCACGCTCTCTCTGGCCCTTGCATGCTCGCGCGCTCATGTGACAGATTAACTTAACGCTTATATCGCTTGCGCTGCCCTTACCAACCATTCTAAGAAGATCGATATTTTTCCGATGCGATCATATTTTGTGTGCCAATTTTAAGATCTTATTTCATAGAAGAATAAGAATGATTAGATTGTTGTGATAGTTAAGATTCTTAAAGTTTAAAAATAATGATCAAATTATTATTCTCCGTCGTGAGAGTTTCCAGCACTTTAGTAATAAGTTTGGCGCTGTGGCACAAACTCTCGTATGCTATAATGCTTTATTTTTTAATTACTTGTCTTTCATAGCGAGATTGTTAAAGTATGTACTAATAGATGCATTTTCGTAGTCTTAATATTCGTATTTGTCTCTCCTAAGTAACTGTATGAGGGTTAGTGGAGATTTACGCATATTTAATTATTATCTGTGCTATACAAACTCAGTGCTTGAGATCATGTGTCGGTGCCTCATAAAACTGGAATACAGTGGAGCAAGTCTTGTGCATGACCGTTGGGAGCGATCAGCAGTGGTACTGCTCGTGCCAAGTTTGCGTGCTAACCGCGGACACGCTACTTAATCCTGCGTGTTCACGTCTCATGCATTCTTGCGTCAAACTATCTTCACACAGAATAATTGTAGACTATCGTGCCTGCCTGTTGCATTTGAAAATGTCGAAAACAGCGCTTAACTGAATCTAACTCCAATAACGGTTGATGCCATACCTGAAAATGTGTTCCGCATCAATGGATTTTTTTTTTTTACTATCTGAAAGGTTATTTGTCCATGAGTGCACGTAAAATAGATAGTAAACTTAGGATCTGGCCTGCAATATCATTTAGAAAGAGAATTCGTTTGAAATGTCAGTCAGAGCTTTCCTATCTATGTGTGAAACATTCTACCGATGTTCTCGCAGAGAAATGGTTAACGTAAAGTATGACATGGTAAATATGGAGATTGGAGAAGCAGTTATGCCAATTACAATCTAGACATCTTATTATAAAATGGAGTTTCCTGTTGAAATCGCGCGCTAGTTTCCGTAAAGATGAGAACATGCGTGCGTCCCAACGGCATCAGAAAACACAGCGGAAATTAATACTTTAGTTTTGGCTAGGCGAATTTTGCCTTCATTTAATATTCGAATCACGAGTTACAATATATTGATGCCACGCATCAAAATGCATTCGGGGTTCAAATCTAATTCTTTGATAGATTTTTAAAAAAAATTCTCAACGGAAATTAAAATCTAAGCGCACTGTCAGGTACGAGGATGATTAAAAACGTGTGAGTGACAGCTTAGTAATAAGTTGGTCGCATCGTCTATGGCTCATTCTGGAAACTAGTGCTTATTAAATGTTTGAGAAGCATCTCACCGATGAGTGCTACGACAGGTTTAGTGCTCGTAGACTTGAAGGGTTTTTTTCTTGCGTTTCAAAAATGTTTTGGTATGAAAGAAAGCCTTGAGTAATACTAATGAAATGTGCTGAAATTTTAGACCTTTTACGTTGCCATCTTCAAGAGCACTGGAAATTTTGCCTCACTAGTCCTTTGGCTACTATATAAACTAACTTCAATGAAATTATTATAAGCGCAATTGGGAACAAAAATCTGAACTTTTTTAATACTGCCTGCCCATCAGAGGGGTATACAATTATTGTCGGAATTAATGCTCCTAGGGAGAAAATGGGAACCATAAAGCTGAGTTAGGTTAGACCTTTGTGTAAAATGAAATTTTTATGGTTTACTAAAGGACCGTCTTATTTTCAGTTTACGACGCCTAGAATTTCAGCCTCTCTAACTTTCCTTTTTCATAGCATTGCTTTTTCGATGCCCAAATGCAATAGATCTTGTGTGGGTCCGCACCTTGTGCATAGATTTCTGGTCCATCTAACTCGATTAAATCATACGTGTCTTAATCTCCTCGAGAGAATACAACTATTGTATCTATGGGAATCAGCACTCTCTGGGGGAATATAGAGATCCCGAGCTGAGAGTTAGGAAGGCCCTTTTGTTGAAATAATTTTTTTCATATAAAGGATAATTTTTTCGGTTCACTGCTGTCCTGTTTTTCAGCACCTACTACTTTCTTCAACTTCTGACTTGTTGCATGAACTTTTCTCAATTAATTGTTTTTATGCACCTTGTGCATAAATTATGCATTTCCTTAACTCCATACTTTATGGAGCCTTCTTCCTTTCTCTCTTTGAAACACCTTGGTTGCTGTTAGGGAGGCTTAAACAACATTAATCAATCTGCCTTCATGCATCTTTTTTTGAAATGCCTTTGTTGCAGTCGGAAAATTTGAACTTTTGTTATTTAATGCCACTATTTTCGACTCAATGAGGATTCATGTTCCTGTTCATTAAGTGTTACTGTTCCCCATACGATACATTCCATTAATGAGACGTCGTTCCGACTCGACCAGTTACTTGGTTTCAATGATTCGCTGATGGTCAGCCATATCATAAATTGAGACAATATACTGACGTACTATTTAGTTCAAGATATTTTGTGTGTTGCACTGCAATTATTGTTTCTGAACTGATCTCGCATGTACTTAATTTACACATGGACAAACTTCACCTTTTTAGTTGAGGGTCCACATTGATTCGTAAACAAAGTCAGAAAACTTAGGATTGTAAACTTGTGAAAAATATGCAAAACTTTAAGGCTATGTTTGAAATTATATAATGATAGTTATACTGGTACTGCGTAAGCGGCAAAATCGTATCTCTGCGAGTGACACTTTTTGCCTCTTCCGCCACTGTAAAGTGTAGCGTAAACGGTATTATTTAAATCTGTAACGTTTGGACTTACGCCAGGAAGTTTCTTTCCGCAGCAACTGATTTCATATACATATACTTCAATACGCCTTTTTTACCGTGTGGTGTCTGTTTCCATAAGGATTCTTATTTTCGAATTGTCTCAAATGTGTTTTCAAATACAGTTCATGTATCTAGGTTTAAGCGCTCACTTGGGGGCGACTCATAATTCTACTTTATTTTGACATCTTTCAAAACGTGCTCGTACATCCCCAGTGGCGGCGTGTCTATAATATAGGTTGCCGTAATTTAGGACACTAAATTACACACTTTTAGTGCCCACTGTGCCGTTGCTGTAAATGTTCATGTGCCATCAATATGCTTTAAACTGTTATTTTTTTTCGAGGTGCTCAGAGAATCTCACCATTGTTAGTTCCACGTTTATTCAAGTGTAATTTCCAGTATTTGGGGATTAAGTAATGACTATGCGATGTTTACTATATTGAAAATGAGTTACGTTGTCATCCATATGTTGCGTTTATGCACTCGTTATGATTCTCAACTAATAACTTTCATAAATACGTGTCGGTTATGTTCAACTAATTTTCAAATAATTATATGGTTCCTGTCTCCTAATAAATTAAAACTCTTCAACTTCCAGTGGACGATTAAAATTGTGGCCTCAAAATAGTTCACTGAATGACCACGGCTGTGGTTTGAAACGGAATGACACTAAGTTCACGCCTTACGACGCATTAGCTGTTCTTTCTTAATCTTGAGACGGGTGTTATGAATGAAGAGGAACCTGTACATGTTTATTCTCATCAAGTAGGAAATGTTGGAGACTAGCCTCCCAATGATGTGACGATGGCATTTTCTTTTTAGCCTAATACGCGCGAGATAATCAGCATCGCATATTTCATGCGTAAATCTTAATCTCTCAAAACGGTGACATACAACTGATGACAGGTTAACAAACAACCAACGAAAAATTGGTGATCGCTCTAATAAAAAGTTACGTATGCAGAATGAACATTTCTTTGGAAACAATTTTACGTAAAAAAGTTTATATTGTACTTGCATTATTACGGTTTGATACTACCCAGCCTGCGGCGCAATAGTAGTCTCAATGGAACAAAAACAAAGGATTACCAAATATGCAGTATGGGGAACGGAAATCTATGCACAAGGACTTTTCCTACGAAGGAAACCCAGCTCATAGAAACAGCAAGAAAGAAAGGATGAATAAGAAAGATCATGAATACATAAACTGGAAGTTAAATGGGCAAGAAAGACAAGTCTCAGAAGGGTCTCTATAACCGAGGGATTAGATTTAAGGTGTAGAAAGCATGATAAAAAGTTGAGGGTAATTT
Source organism: Platorchestia sp. MABIK (assembly GCA_014220935.1). Taxonomy (NCBI): domain Eukaryota; kingdom Metazoa; phylum Arthropoda; class Malacostraca; order Amphipoda; family Talitridae; genus Platorchestia; species Platorchestia sp. MABIK. Next base: position 8,043 of record JACJUY010004083.1, on the reverse strand, counting down.
GACGACAAATGACAGCAGCGTTAACAGCAAACAAAACAAGTAAATATGTATTTAAACAAGAGACACGCCTAACGTTTCCCATGCTAGCGCTTATTTTCATAGAGTAGTTTTATCCTCCTGAAAGAACGCAAATCTAAAATTTTTTATATTAAATATATTCAAGCCTCCCCAACCGCAACAAAGGCGTTCCCAAGACAGGAAGGAGGAAAGCATCATTTCGCATGGAGGTAAAAGAACGCAGAAACTAATCACAAAATGCGTAGAAACAGTAAGTTGAAAAGATTAGTTTATGCGTTCCTATCCGCCACAAAGGCGATCCAAAGAGAGGAATGCACCATTTAACACGGAGTTGAGGGAACGCGGAATCTATGCAGAACGGGCTTAAAGACAGTAAGCTGAAAAAGAAGTTCGTGGAACAAGTCAAAAATGAATAAAATGGGTGCTGAAAAAATAAGAACGGCAGTGAGCCGAAAAAAGATATTCGGTCACGAAATAAAAAACTTCTATTTCAACAAAAGAAAGCCTAATCAACTTTTTAGCTGGGGACCTTTATTTTGATAAGGTCTATCGAACCTTGAGTTCGGAGCGTCTCATATTCCAACTTATTCAAGTTTCATCGTTATACTTGGGTACGACGATAGCGAATCTTATTTTAGGCAGAAATCTTGAAAAGTGAACAACTCGAAATGTCACAACGGAACTTTCAAACACAGTGAAACAAAGATCAAACAATGAACTGGTCTCTACACGGTTTCAATCTCAAGCAAGATAATTATTGATCACTTAACGTAACTTGAGGAAATTGCAAGAAATAATGCAATTTGTAGGATTAGAAACTCAGGAACACGTGAGGCAAAGAGTGATTGCATAATAATTGTCCCAGATTAATCTTTGCATTTACTAGGTAAACTTATACTCCGGTTTTCAAAAGGTACAGGCGATTTTTAAACATCGTGTTGCATAATAGGGAATGGCCATTCAATTACATCATAACTAGTTTAAATTCAAATATCTATAGCCTCAACATTAGTGTTCCCAAAAGAGGAATGAGGAAAGCACTATTGAATGTGCAATTAAGGAAATGGGGAATCTATTCGTAAAGTACGTTTCCACATCCTGCGCATAGAAATGGTTGAAAAAAGATAGGCAGCAAGATCAAAGTTGAATAAAGTAACAGCAGTGACCCAAAAAAGATGATCCGTTGCAATAGTAAAATCCCATTCTACTTCGGCAAAAAGGCAGGCCTATCTAACTTTCAGCTCAGTACTTCAAGCCTTCCCCTTGGGAGCACGAATTCCCATGAAAAGGAAAATGACATTCGGTAAGAACACGGATTTTCAGTTGAAATTCCATTGATAGTAGTCCTTATTTTTAAATATCACAATGATGCTCTCCAACTCACGTCAAAAAACCTACAATAATAAAATCTCTTCATTAGCAATACGAACATAGGACGTTTCATACGTAAACGTATCTATTATTGCACATGTAATTGATACAAATTCTGCTTACAATAATAAAATTGCATACATATTCACTAAATATCATTTGCACAATAGAAAATAAAATGTTTAATTACAATTAATAAAATTTCAGAGATAAATTCAAACCGAAACACTTTGAAGTTAGCAACAAATATGCAATAATTTTTCTAAAGTCATCTATCACGAGCACTAACTTCTTCCTCTCCTGAAGAATGTGAAAACCTTGCTTGGTATACTGCATTTCTGTGATTGTTTTCTAATACAGGAGACAATATCGCACTCAAGTTTTGAATTCTGTTTCTAAATCTTCCGTTGTCGCGGGCAATCTGTTCCCACTCACCTTTCCGCTCAATGTCTTTCTCAACAAAATAAAAACTAACATCGTCATCAAACTGAACTTTTTGCCCTGAATTACCAAGCACGTTGACGTCTATTTCCGTGTCCCACTTTAAATTCGCTTTTTCAACCTCGGTCAAAGATTTTTTACGTTCTTTCTCAACATATCCCAGCCTCTTCGAGAGAGTGTTGATGGGAGTTTTTAGTGTCATCAAACCTTGCTCGAAGGCCCAGCAGCCTGCACTAATGCTGCCAGAATTGCTCTCAGAATGCCAGTCCCACTCATCGTCCGAAAGGTCGGCATAGGATGCCTGTTCTTGTTGCTGCTGCTGCTGCTGCTTGAGGTCTCGCCAAAATGGGGTAACTGCAGCTTTTTTAGGAAAAGAGCTGCAGCTAATTTGACTAGGTTCAGGGCTTGGTGGAGTCACGTGAACTTGAACACAATCGTCAGCACTGCTCACCTCAATTTCATCGAATGACTCATCACTAGCAACACAGATATCTTCATTTTCATCATCACTGTCACCATCCGAAATATCGCTATTTTCACTAGTGTAATCGTCAGCGAATGGATAATTTTCTGCGCTTCCGCCCGGATCTTCACAGTCCTCTTCTGCAAAAATAATAAACTCACACGCATCATCGTATTCCTCTTCCTGATTGTTTTCTTCACACGGAGTAAAAGAAAAGTTTCTCAATTTTTCAAGTAACATGCAAGAAGATGTCTTTGGAGACGCTCCTGGACGATGACAACTCTCTGCATTTTCACGATTTTTCAAAATTGCTTCATCAGGCGACTTAGAATTTACTTTATCACAGGAAAGGGACAATTCAGGCGATTCACACTCGTTTAATTTTGGCGAGTCGCAAGTTTCTACGCTATCGCAAGACCAAGAAGATGATTCTGATGATTCGCTTAGATTTTCCAAAGATTTTTTGGGTACGCTGTCATGTTTTCTTGCCTCAGGAAAACACACGCCACTTTCATGGACACTTTCACACACGTCACTTTGATGGTAAGAGCTATGTACGTCCTCATCCGAAGCATTAATTGCAGGACAACTGCTTTCAGTAGATTCGTCTGATATCGTATCCACATTGATGCTATCTTCGGCGCACTTCGCTAATCCTGAACCGACGTTTTCAATTTCTAACTTGGCCAAGAGACTAAATGTTTCTGTTTCAATTTGTTTCTCTCCTTCAATATTTTCATTACCGTTAACAAGGTCTGACTGATGAGAGGAAATTTCAGTGCTTTGTACATTTTCCACGGTTTGAGGAACCCACTCCTTGGCTTCAGGATTAAGCTTGCTACAGGAAACCCAACCGTTCCATTCTTTGGCATTTGGATTCAAAGAACTCTTTACCGAAGTCAAGTTGCTACTTTGATTTAGCGCTAAAAAATGTTGTGAACCACTTGCAGCTGCGATCTCAGATGTTCCAGGCGTCACGGTAAGACATCCAAAATAGGTGGAAAAATTTCGAGCTGTAACCTGGCCATCGTCAACTTCTGTTTCAGGTGCTTCATTAATTGAAAATTCGTGAGTGGCCGTTTGGAAATTTTCTCCGTTTTGAAAAGCGCCTCTATAGAAATCCGAAATTCCAGAAGTGCACAGAGTGGAAAATGAAGGGTTAGGAATTCTCTGGCCCACACCGGAGCTGCACAGCTGAGACGCCGTCGTCACGTTCACACAAGAAATACAAGGAACAGCGAGCTGCACAAGACCGTTAAAGACGCCTAGCGGCGCAGTGTTGCCATTAACACTATCACTATAATTAGTCTGACCACAGTCACGAGCAGACACTACATTCCAACTATCATCTAGACCACTACCATAACTGTTATCACTGCAAGTTGACGGCGACTTCTTATTCTGAAGCTTTTCATAGTAGAGGTATTGCTGTTGTTGCTCTAACAAAAACTGGGCGTGCGACATGTCCCAAAATAAGAATTGGTCGCCGTGAGAGCCCAACACGTCACCGTTCTGCCACGCTGACTGGGGGGCCGCCGCCGGACCAGAGCAGGTGAAGTCAGCAGTTCCGCCACTCGCAGGACGCCAATTGGCGCCACCTTTTGGTGGGACAAAACGGCGCGGGTAGACCTCGCAACCTACGCCTGCCTGGGGCTCCATCAAATGGAGTTGTTTCTGCTGCCACTGAGGAGGGAGCAAGTTTTGGCCGAGATGAGAACTCTTCGACGATGCCGCCACCAAATAGTCCGGGTTAATCCAGGTAGTAGAACGTTGACTTATATTTCTGAAGGCGCCGACGACTTTATTCACGAAGTTTGATTTTGCGCTCCTCCCTGCAATATTCATCAATTATTAGTGAACGAAGAAATCAAAGAGGATCATCAAGTCTTAAATGTTCATCATGGTGCGGGGACAAAAAAGCTTAATTTTCGCGTAGAAGAAATAATAATGTTCCGCTTGATACAAAACCTTGAATACACTGATCAGGAAAAGATTTTAGATTCTGTCCATTATAAAAATCAAATCTAATTCCCAGATCAAGGTGGTGAAAAAGCTTTAAGAATTACTGTACACAGTGTACAAGTTAAAAGTAGCAGTAAGAACGTGATGTATTAACAGACTCTAGATTTTACACTACAATGAATGATGTGCATTGCATACATTATGAATAACATGTCAATGGCAAACAATGGAATATCTCAATCCTTTTTATTCTATTCTCTAGCCTTTAGTTTCAAAACCATGTCAACAAAAGCTTGCTTACAGCAGCGCTGACAAGAAAAACTATTCGTTGTAAAGAATGACGAGAGTGTCCTGTAGGTACTAATTACGAAAAAAAATCAGCAAATGAATCAGTCCAGGTTAGAGATTTCAGATATTACTTCAAACTTCAATAAACTCTTTCCAAATCTAATCTGTCATTCACTTCGCAAACGTTTAGTACACAATAACAAAAGCTTTAGATGAAGAACGGTGTGTAACTATTACAGTACAACACAGTTGTCAAATCATGTATCACGGATACCTAGGATACATGAAACTTAGGTACACTGTAACCTATTCTAACAAGACTCGTTATGGACCTATTGGTGTACTTAGCCTGCTTTTAAAACAAGCGTGTCTGCGCCGTCAAAACTGGCGGCTACACTATCTCTTAGGACCTCAACTGAAAGAAACGTGGACTATTCAATAATTGCTAAATAAAACAATGTGTTTAATACAATACTCTCATTGCTAGAAAAACGCACAGTGATGAGCGTATGAGCGAATCAAACATCCAGAAAAACGTACAGTGATGAGCGTATGAGCGAATCAAACATCCACACATCTTAATTTAAACCAATACTAATTCGAAAACAAAACTTTGTTGTCACTGCACAAGATGCCCAACACAGAAGCCAACCACCCTCTTTAGAAGCATTTTATTCGCTAGCGTATCAACCTTTTCTAATCCATTTTCAGTTTGATGAAGAAATTTGTTGTTGGTAAAATACTGAAAGAGTGCGTGGTTTTTCTAATTAGGTTGGTGAGAGAAGGTATCAATGAATTCATAGCTTCCAGTTTTTCTCATCGTAATGCAAAAATTGGATCCCGACCTCTAAAGAGTAACATAAAACATTTAAATCTGAGCGAAAATTGTGGTTTATACATGAAAATAAATGAAACGCGAGAAATTAATTAAGAGGACATCCATCCTTATCGAGGCATTTCTGAAAAAGTGCAACTCATAATCATGACTCGCCCTATCACACGCCTACTGTACTGAGCGCGTCTATTCCACTGGTAGTAGGCAGTTTCAACTTTTCTGAAGTGGGCGGTGTACGTAAACTTTTGATTTTAAATTTAAAAGATAAAAAGTCACTAGGTGCCAGGTCCGATGATCTAGGGTTGGGACACCCTGAACAGCGTTTATATGTCCATTTAAAACTAAGAGCATATTATACTTATAAAATAGTAGTTTGCGGTTCCCTTTCCATATAACAAGGATGTTTGCACAGAGGAAAGAGTTGAGACCATTTTATTTTGGACTAAGGAAGACGCTGAGTCTACGCACAAGGTCTGTTCCCACACAAGAGACCACCCTGCGCACAGGAACAGCAAATTAGGAAAAAAAATTAAAAAAACGATAACGAGGAGGAGAAATACTAGATAGAAGCAAATTGGGCACAGAAAATAGAAGTCCCGAAGGTTTCTATTTCGCTGAGGTAACCAAACAGTATTCCCTAAGGGGTACCAGTGCCAACAGTGTCGATAGACAAACTTGAGTAGCCTAAACCTTTTGCATAGCCTATAATCGAGAGGGCTCCTAATTTACAGTGAACATTAATTAAAACTGAATACTTTTCATTACCTACAAATTTTTCTCGTGTGCAACATATTTCAGGAATTCTAACACTGTTAAGAAGGTCCGAAATGTAAATCAAGGAAGAAACAAACTGCGTATCTTTATGTTGGAGCTTATTGGTTTAGTGTCCACAACCAGACTATTCAAGAGGCAGAAAATGAACTGCATCACTGGAGAACGACAGGAAAAAATATTACAAGCATCTTAGACTAGATTAGGTGTTAGTTTAAGCCTCCCTAATTACAACAAAGGCGTTCCAAGAAAGGAAAGAAGAAGGCCTTATTTAGTATGAAGTTAAGGGAACGCGGAATTTTTGCACAAGGTGCTTATAAATAGTAAGTTAAAAAGTTCGAGAAATAAGATTGAAGTTGAAGAAGAAAGTAGTAGGTGCTGAAAAACAGGACAGCAGTGAACCGAAAAATATGGTCCATCGCAAAACAAAAATTTCCCTTAGCAAAAGCTAGGGACCTCACATTTGTGAAGTGTTGAGAACGTAAATAAAACTTACCAGAAGACTCTGGTAGCCAGGACTTTCCTCCTGTCAATTCGCCTCCGTCGTCACACGCTTCGACGAAACAGAAGTCGGACTCGGGATGACACAATGAGTGCTTCTTCGAAACTGCGGGGTGAAGCGAGTCTGCGTGACTGCTTGTGGTGCCATCTGACGAACCTCCACGGCGTTGGGAGTGGCTGAGTGCTCGTGACGGGCCTCCAGCAGGAAGAAAACTGCACATACTGCTACCAACGCCGAGCGTCTTTAGCAACTGACCAGTGCCTATGGAAAAGAACGTATCATATTGACACTAATCCTGTAATTTACGAACTGATAATACTCGGCCGCTTTAGATATCGATTATGAAAACGTACTGGCTTAGGCAGGATACGTCATGTCACTAAAAATGGAACTACAGGTCACTAACGAAATTAAGACTATGATCGAATACTCGCGCCGTTGAAAAAATGCGTTGATTTCATTTAAAAAACAATTCATTCGTGAGAGCTACTTGTTAATTGAGCAGACGCTGTCAGAGATCACATAGTCACAGCTTCGGTAACAAAAGAACATCTACATTATGAATTGGACACCTACTTCTCTATGGACATGAGTTCAAAAACATATGTAACAAAATTTGCAGGGCTCACACACGATCGGATTAAAATTGAGTTCTAGCATCCCTAACCACAACAGACGTTTTCCCCAGAAAAAAGGGGAAACGCCATGTAGTAGGGAATAAATAAAACATGGAACCTCCGGAGAACGCGTGTCCCCAAACCCTAAGCACTGCAACAGCAATCATGGAAGAAGCATTCTAAAACCGATAAAAGTAAAGAGACTAATGTGTACTGAAACTAGACAGCAGGAAGCTAAAAGATGAACCGTAAAATAAAAATTCTATTATGACGAAAGGCCTATTTAATTAACCTTCAGCGCGGGACCGCACACCTCGCTGGGAGTAGCGTCTCATAAGGGCAACTCGCAGTCCTGAGATCACAACGGCTGGTCACTCTTTAGACTCGCCAAGATGAGCACACTGAAGTGGTGTCCTCGGTCTAGACGCGTCTGTTCAGATGGCTCATTTATAACTTGTCTAGCGAGTATACTGAAGTGATCCATTTCCCATGGTGTTCTATATAGTCTCCAGATCTCGTCATGGAACCTTTCTGGAGTTTTTCTACTTTTTCGCTGGTTTGATTTGATTTTAAGTCATATCCCTAACCACAACAAAGGCCTTCTAAAGACAAGAATGCACCATTTAGTATGCAGTCTGTAATATAGCGGGAAGTGTAAGTTCTAGTTAGACATACCAAAAGTTGGCAACGTTCGTGAGAGCAATAATCGCAGCCAGTCTCCGATTGGTTGCAGTTCCAACAACAGTACATGTTGACTGCGAGTGTGTATATAAAT
>JACJUY010004082.1:0-69041 GCA_014220935.1 Platorchestia sp. MABIK | reverse complement strand
GTTGCCTTCATTTCCCTGACGACGCACAGTTGCCTTCATTTCCCTGATGACGCACAGTTGCCTTCATTTCCGTGACGACGCACAGTTGCCTTCATTTTCCTGACAACGCTCAGTTGCCTTCATTTCCCTGACGACGCACAGTTGCCTTCATTGCCAACAGTAGCAGTTGCCACAGTTGCCTTCATTGCCAACAGTAGCAGTTGCCACAGTTGCTTTCATTTCCCCGACTACTCACAGTTGCCTTCATTTCCCGAACAACGCACAGTTACCTTCATTTCTTCAACAACTTTGAGTTACCGTCGCTTCTCAGCAGGGTTACAGAGTCGGAGTTGGGAATCGAAGTCGCCGGTGTCGCATGTTTTAGGGTGGAGTCGGAGTCGGAGTCGCTTTTCTGAATGTGATGGAGTCGAAGTCGCTTCTCTGAATGTGATGGAGTCGGAGTCGCTTCTCTGAATGTGATGGAGTCGGAGCCGCTTTTCTGAATGTGATGGAGTCGGAGTCGCTTCTCTGAATGTGATGGAGTCGGAGTCGCTTTTCTGAATGTGATGGAGTCGAAGTCACTTCTCTGAATGTGATGGAGTCGAAGTTGCTTCTCTGAATGTGATGGAGTCGGAGCTGCTTTTCTGAATGTGAAGGAGTCGAAGTCGCTTCTCTGAATGTGATGGAGTCGGAGTCGCTTTTCTGAATGTGATGGAGTCGGAGTCGGAGTCGCTTTTCTGAATGTGATGGAGTCGGAGTCGGAGTCGCTTTTCTGAATGTGATGGAGTCGGAGTCGGAGTCGCTTTTTGAGAGTGTGGCATCTGATCCCTTTTGTTTAAAAGTAAAAAATGTTGCGTGAAAATAGATTGTATTCTCAAGAAATGCAGCTTATCGCGTTAAAAAGGTATGGGAAAGTCTTTAAGAACTTCTTGGCTAATGATAAACTTGAATTATAATACACAGTTGCTGCTTGCTTGGTTGGTGTGTTCATCTGTGACGTTCTTCAGGATGCTTAATGACCGTATCTGTGATACTAGTTTCACCAGTGCACAAATACAAGAATATTTTAATCGCGGGTACTATTAGGATGGATCTATTTGTTTGTCATCAATGACTTGAGACTTTTTTAATGGAAGCCATCGAATCCCGTCATTTTTAACGGATCATATACACTAGTAGATATACATATTAGTTAAACTTGTTTTTTAACATTCTCTTGCCAATTTAAAAGTCGTTCGTAAATAAAGAAAACAATAAACATATGTACAGGCTGCAATACCTGCAACCATTAATAAATAAAATATTCATCTAATAAATTGTGAATAGTTGGAGTTGGAGTCACAAAATTGTGAACAGGTGGAGTAGGTGTTGGAGTCGCAAAATTCTGAAAGCGTGGAGTCGGAGTCGCAAATTTATTTCTTCGACTCCGCAACCCTGCTTCTCAGGCAATTTACAGTTGCCATTAATTCTCCGATAACTCTGAGTTGCCTTCATTTCCCCGAAAACGCACAGTTGCCTTCATTTCCCCGAAAACGCAGAGTTGCCTTCATTTCTCCGACAACTCACAGTTACTTTCAAATCCCCCAAAAAGCAGAGTTGTCTTCATTTCTCGAATAACATACAGTCGTCGCCATTGCTCCGACAAGCCTGAGTCGCATTTATTTCCCCGACAACACGAGGCTGCCGAGGGAGGTAAATGTTGTGCCTCTGCAGAGGGACACTAAAGAAAGCATTTCTCCTCAGCGCCGAGTGCCATTTGTGGCGGAGGATGTCCGCCTAAATACTCACGTAATATATACACCACTTGCAGTCACTTTGTGCGTCTGTTGGTTGTTTGCTCTTTGTTTGAAGGAAGCGTCGTTAAAATATTCACGCACAGTATAAATGAATGATGAAATTTCAGGCAGGTTACTTTTTACTGCGTTGTTTGATCGTCCTTGTTGCCTCAACGACTACCCTGCAAGCCGGTGTCGGATATAAGCATGAAGGGTTTTAAAGGGGTTGAATTCGTTCAATAGCCACATTAGAAGTCAGTTTATTCTTTATGGAAAATTAAAAACATTTTTGTCAATAGTTCAACAAAATCAGTATATATTTCGCAAAGAAACGGATGTCTGCTAATACAGGCAATGACATTTGAAAAATGAAAATGATGAAGGTAATTCCATCTCAACAACAAAACTAGTACTTTATTGGTGGTTATCTATCCGTAATACAGTGATGTTTGCATTTGCCATCTCTCCACCTATTGCACTGTTTTCCACTTGTTCAAATGTTCAGCGCCGTGTTTTTACAAATTTCATCCACGTTTTTGAATGATTTAGTGCTTAATGTTGATCCGTTTTCCATAACTACCCTGAGACGTTTTTCAAAAATTACCACAACTCGGCTACCCACAGTGATGATCATCTTTAGCTCCCGCAATCGGGAAAAATTCCCTCATGAGCCAATGGCTTGAGATGGCAGACACGACCCCCAATGGAGTGCGGTCACGAGGCAGTTGAGGCATTAGTCTAATGAACTTGGGTGATGCCGGCGCTCTAATCAACTCACCAAATTACGCTGCTTAAGTTTATCCGTCACTTGTGTTAACATTTGCAGGCCAAAACCAATTTCAACGAGTATTAAATTTTGTAGACATCGATAAATATTCGTACATAGCAGCATGACAGGTTAAAGAATGGAAGTTTTGGTTCAATTTTAATGGAAATATTTGTAATAGTTGCTGAATTTACGTGTCTATTAATTTTTTCGTGTATCTGTACATATTCGTCTTTATTTATACGTTTCCCTATATATCTGTTAACATTTATATTTATCTCAAAGTTTTCGTGCTTATCTGTAATATTTCGTATAAGTTCGAATGTTTTTCTTGATTTTAATAGCTATGCATACAAGAATACCCAGGAATTTTTGAACGTACCCATAAATTCTACATCTCCTTATTTTTCGAATCTGTCCTAAAATTTACAACAAGCGCATAATAAGTAACAGAAATCATCCTTAATTCAAAGTCAGAAATGCAATAAAAATCCTCGAGACGTAGACGAAAGGCCCTAATTTTTAATGAAGGCGACAATCTAATTAGCTGCTTTAATGAGGGATAATCCGGATTAGCTTATGACTGGAAAATTAGCATTTGAGAGCCGTGCAGGTGTCTGCCTAGCGAGGAAAGTGTTGGAAGTGGCTTGTTTTATTACAGTACAGTGTGTGCCTACAGTTGTCTGGTGCTGTGCCTGATGCTCGTCAGTTCTATTTCTGCCAGATACTCGTCAGTTATGTCTGTGACTGATGCTCGTCAGTTGTGTCTGTGACTGATGTTCGTCAGTTGTGTCTGTGACTGATGCTCGTTAGTTGTGTCTGTGTCTGAAAATGAGGAAGTACCTAGAGATTATTATTAACAAGAAGCTGAAAGCTAATCCGACAGTCACAAATGACAGCGACCAGTTGCCCAGTCTTGATGAGAAATATTGCTGCGTCAGCGATGCAAATAAAACTGTTAACATAGTTTCAATTTTGATGACAATAAGATCACGATTGGTGTTGCTAACGATACTGCCAATAACATTAATTAACATATAAAGCTGTAGTAGGTAATGAATTCCGGAAGACGTTGCCTATGCTTAAGTGACGTGATGCCAATGCTACCAATAATTATAAGAATACAGCCAATACTAATGAAGCTTGTGAATAAGTCAATAATGTTCTAAAAGAAATCCAAATACAATGGCTGAAAAGCTCTTAAAAAATGTAATTGATCACGTCAATAAAATCGCCCACGGGCTGGAAGCGTTAGATCCTGAGGTTGCCAATCATAACGCTCGTCTCATTGAGGTGGGCTGGAAGCGTTAGGTCCTGAAGTTGCCAGTCTATCACAACGTCCTTCATTCCAGCGAGATCAGCGAATGACCTCACGGAGAAAAATGACATTCCTGTGCCGGGTCACAGCCGCTCTGGGCGGCCGAGCTTGCAACAAAAAGACTCTCCTGCAGCGCGAAATCGACCTAGTTGGTCAGTTTTGGCGTACGCAGAAAGGAAACAACCGGCAGCGTCGGGAAGGAGAACACTGGCGCATTGTGGCTCGCATAATGCGTCGTTAGCGCAGGCCGGCCTTGCTGCAACGCCTGTAGCTTTCGCTTCTTGCCAGGACGGCAGAGTTTGGGAGCAGATCTCAGGATTTTTTGGCACGGTGTAGCATTTGGGACGTGGAAACGATGCGGTGTGTTCCTGTTCATGTCGTCGTACCGAAAAAGACGGAAGGAGGCGATTTGGTTTAGAGTTTGTTTCACCTAAGGATAACAATTCAAGTACAAGAGGTGAAATGTAAATACTGTGACGCTGTTAGAGCTTCTACTCACTCTTTCCGCGCTCTGACGCAGGTTGTGCGAGTGTGTGTCGACCTCGGAATAAAAAAATTTGAAAGCGTGGTATTTTCCGCAGTGCTGTCACGAACGCCGCAAAACGACTGATTTATGAACAAGTCAAATTGGTACAAAGGAACCAGTAGATACAGTTTAGAATTGGCAGAACCAAATCCACCATTTCTGTAATATTTTATATAAAATTGCGATATTAAGAGCATAGTAACTTTTGAAACGAAAATAAAAGCTTTATGTTACGGATCAGATAATTGTTTTTTAGAAATGGTATTCGTTACAAACGCGTGTTCTCATTTAGCCATGCCATTAAACTTTAACGGGTTCTTGGACAGGTAAAACTTGTTAAAGAGTAAATTTACGTTTAAAATTCAATTAATGCTGGACATTGTTCGTTTGTATGACTATGATTTTACCTGACATGGAAACAACTTTCTACAAAAGCACGCGCTTATATTTCGCCTACAACACTACTGAAACTTGTGGCAAGAGCTAACCTACACACTGCTTTTAAATCTATGCCATTGCTTTTCCAGCTTTCGCTATGCAAAATTGTTTGAGTTCTTCTCACGTTTGATAAAAAACCTATCTATGATATCTATAATATTACTTGGATGTCAGGAAAAATATTTATCAAGCTGCTTGTTTTAGCATCACCAATTTACTTTTTTAAACAAGATAAACGTATTCTTTGTCGGAACTTTGGTAATGACCAACTCTCCTTGCTAGGGGACGTCTCGCTCCGAGATAAGATTTTTCTCTGGCATGGAAAAGACTTGATTTTACTTGCTAACAAGCCAGCCCAAAAAACTTCCAATCAAGGAAGCAAATTTCGACACCACAGACGACAAACATTTTTTTGTGGAACAAGTGAATTAAAGATTCATGCAAAAACGAATGAAAAATAATTGAACGGCCGAGAACCGTCCAAAATGATGCAATTTTTCCAACGTTTTCACCAAGAAGGATGAAGGTTTTAGTGAATTAAGAACATGGTTCGCGAGCAAAATGTCGGAATTTTTTAACGGGGGAAGCTTCTATGATAATTTTTGGGAAAAATTGAACCTGAACTAACACGAACATGATGTGGGGTGAAGCTGGCAGGATGTGAAGGTGAAGCAGACAAGACGCCAGTTAAAGAAGACAAGATGTGAAGGTGAAGCAGACAAGATGTGAAGGTGAAGCAGACAAGATGTGAAAGTGAAGCAGACAAGATGTTGGGAATACAATCCAGTCAATAATGATGGCTAAATAGTGAAGACCTTTCAATAGATAGAGAGGAGTTGGAGGCTGCAAACCAGCGATGAGAACTGCGCCTCCTGTAGTTCCATTTCTGGGTCAGAATTGACATTGAAAGTTTTCTATGTTGAAGTTAGGATATTATGATAGATGGTAAAATTAGTAGCAGTCATGAAATGAAAAAATCATTCAACTATAACTTCAATTTCTATTAAGAAGAAAAAATTAATTTCCACTAATTTCACCTTTCTCCCTTCGTTCGACCATTGTCTCTTGGGATAATTTCTTTCATGTACTGAATTTCCGATTGACTCGTCCATTTTTAATTGACCCTTCAATTTTCAAAGGACTCATCTATGTTCAATTGACCATCTAATTTTCAATTGACCGTTCAATTTCCGAGAAAATTATTATTTTGAATCGACCTTTGAATTTTCAGAAATCGTCACAATTTTCAATTGACCCTTCACTCTTCAAGAGAACTTTCACTTCTCAATTAACACTTCAATTTTCAATTGCCCTTCAATTTTCAACTATCTTCTTGTTTTTCAATTGACCCTTCACTCACCAACTGAGCACTTAGTTTTCAATTGACCCTTCAATTCTCAATTGAGCTTTAAGTTTCAAATGAACCCCTTAATTTACAATTAACTCTCCAATTCCAACTACCTTTTCAGTCATCAAGTGACCCTTCAATTTTCAGGTAACATATCAATTTTCAATGGACCATTCAACCTTCAATTGAAGACGAGACTAACGATGATTTTCAAATATCAAGATCATTTGATCTCTGGCCTGACAACACGAGATCGATGTCACCAGCAGCGCAGATCTGGGCATCAAAACAAGCTGCATTTTGACAACACAAAAGCAGCATTAACGCGAGTGTCCTGTGCTGCGCAGCGTATGACTTTGAGTGGCTCTGAGAGCATCATTTATTCATGATACATTATGCATTTCCAATGACCAATGACGAGTTTGTAAATCTCATATGAATAATTTTCATGCAGGGTTGGCAGGGAAATACGTGCAAGTGTCATTGCTAGTCATTAGTGAATGTTTTCATGAGCGGCAGAGTGTGTATATGCCGGTACCAGAGCCAGCAGATGAAGATGTACGTGTGTGTCGGTGCGTGGAGATGCCCGTGCAAACACGATTGAACGCAAATAAACGGGAATATATTTGTATAAGTGAATGAAAGTGCAAATGCCCAATCGCGCATGCTGTTGTTCGTAGATGCCCTTGCCAGCAGGTGCAGATGCTGGAGTCAGTACTTGCAGACACAGGTGCCAGCAGGTGCAGATGCTGGCGTCAGTACTTGCAGACACACGTGCCAGCAGGTGCAGAAACACGAGCCAATAGGTACAGGTGCACGTACTAATACGTACAGATATACACGCCAGAACGGGCAGAATCACGTGTAGCCGATAACATCGTACACATCTCAGTAACGGTGCAGGCGTGCAGTAAATGGTTCATATTTTTTTAATTTCGGGCGCCACAGCCGCCGCGTCCGGCAACGGGCGCACAAAAAATGGCCTTCCTTCGAGCACAAGATCTAGCGTAGGTCAAATGTTTTTGTGGAGGCCATTAAATTTACCTTCGGCCAAGGCTAGTTAATTATTCTGCGTGTAGAACATTAGAACATTGATATGGATTTCAATTTTAATTCGAATTGTGATTGGTTGCGTATTTCCCGCTGGGGATATCAGGTTACTTTTAAATGATCATCGGGATATAGATTATCCTGAAATTTTTTCGATAATGTTCAAATTGTGATTGTTGGACTATTACTTGACACGAAATTTAGGTTAAATTGATAAAACACATTTGCCAACCTCATACTATTTAAAACACATATTATTATTAAACACATATTATTATTAAAACACATTTGCAAACCTCATACTATTCAAAACACTTATTATTATTAAACACATATTATTATTAAAACACATTTGCCAACCCTATATCGTGCGATGGAATGAGACCCAAATGTTTTTGTTTGTATTTATTCAACACATTAAATTTAATTAGGCTCGGATTCTTTGCATTTTAAAGATTTTTAACCCCGCTTCTGCTAAAAACTTCATTTGCATTAACTTTTGACCCATATGGCCGTCATTGGAATCCACACAAAAAAAAAAACTGCACTCTCAAATGCTGCCTGCCCTCATTTTGGAAATACGCAAAGGTAATCCTGTTAACAATTTTGGAATCTCATTAAATGCCTCGGTCGAGTAACACGGAAGGATCCCCTTAAGCATTATCGAAAACTCTATAATGGGATTCAACTCCCTTTGTTGCTTTGTTATCGGAACTGCAAGATCGGTGCACCCGTGGAGGTAGGCTGTGCTTGCTAATCCCATCAGAACTCCTCAGTTTTAGAAGAAGAGTTAGATGTACGTTAAACTTTATTATATTATGCTCTGAACAGAATTCGAGCCTTGAGACTGTACTCTCAAAAGATATTGTGCTCTCATACATGTCATTGCGAATGTTATAAATGTCATTTCGAGAGTTCCTATACACGTCATTACGAGTGTTCCCATTCACCAGCGTAGAAAAGAATTTCTTCATGCGTAAAAACTTTTGGAGACAATGATCTCACTTCAGTGTTGACATAAATGGAAAGAAAATTTATTTCAAGATTCACCTCTTTTTTACGTTTGGGTGATAACAGGATTTTTTAAGTCTAAACCATTCGTCATTGCTTGATCTCAGTCATTTTCCGCAAATTTCTCTTTCCTCTAAAAAATAAAACTTTCTCATTTCATAGACTCCATTATCACGTAGTACATTGGCACCAACGACTAACCCCCTTAGAAGACTGCCACGAAAAACTTGCCCACTCAGTAGACTGCCAAAGACTTGCCCACTTAGCACACAATCACCATAGATTTACCTATTCAGTAGACTACCACCAAAGACTTGTCCACTGGGTAGACTGCCACCAAACACTTGCCCACTAGGTAGACTGCCACCAAAGACTTGTTCACTGGGTAGACTGCCACCAAAGACTTGCCCACTAGGTAGACTGCCACCAAAGACTTGCCCACTAGGTAGACTGCCACCAAAGACTTGCTCACTAGGTAGAATGCCACAAAAACAAACATCGGCATCTTAGGATGCTTTATTTCCAATCAAGCCTGACACATTTGATCTTAAGCATTGGTTTTTCAAATGTCTTATAACTAACACTATATATAGGACACCATGACGGTTCCCCCGTGATGCCGGTACTCATTTCCGACACCTGGGTTGAGTGGGGTATTGTGCTTGAGCTCTCCCTTATACCCAACGGGGAAAATCGCCGCGCCAGTGCCGGGATACGAACCCTGGTCTCCAACATGCAAGGCCGATCCCTTAACCACTGTACCACTGCGAGCACCAAAGACTTGCCCACTGGGTAGATTGCCACTAAAGACTTGCCCACTGGGTAGATTGCCACCAAACACTTGCCCACTAGGTAGACTGCCACCAAAGACTTGCTCACTAGGTAGAATGCCACCAAAGACTTGCCCACTGGGTAGATTGCCACTAAAGACTTGCCCACTGGGTAGATTGCCACTAAAGACTTGCCCACTGGGTAGATTGCCACTAAAGACTTGCCCCCCAGGTAGATTGCCACCAAAGACTTACCCACACTGTATATTGCCACCAGCGAAGTTTAGTGGCATGCTCAGCTTGCGCGCTATCCGCCGTTCTCCGCAGCCTTGACGCCTGACCCGTGGGGGGGTGAGGCGGGCGGGCGAGTGGCTTTCCTGCATCGCACGTCGTCGGTGAACGCACGCGTACCCGTGGTGTTTCAGCGTGCGTAGGTGTGTGCCGTTAAAACAAACACCTACGCGTGTAGACTTGGCTCGTACTACGAGAATGTGTGTGCTTGTCTGGACTGCGACGCGCCAGTAGGAGTTTGAAAACTGGTTACTTGCTTTTGAACGCGTTCTGACAACGGTCATCTATGTACGCTGAAAGGACTGAGAAGGATGTTTGAGATTATTTTCGAGTTGCTGTGTGCGCCTCATACGTTATATGGAAGAATTAAGGGCATGGACACGAAAATGTCCATTGTGTAATGATTAAGTACGTGAATTCTTTCAAGATTTGAATTAGCTATATCTCTATATCTTGTCTATGGCGTAACTTTTGTAGTCAAAAAAGTTGATTCAGAGGAAGTATCTATTTTTTGAAATTTTTTTCCGGTGAGTTTTCATGAGACTTTAATTTTGCATTGAATTTGGTATTATCATTCTTAAAGGCAAGGGGAAACAAAGGCCACTGCATCTTTTTTGTCAAAAATAGCAATCAAAAACATTCCTAGCGAGTTGTTAAAAAGTTCTCTTCGAGTCAAGCAAATTCTGTTCATATCAGCGAGATTTTTTGTAACCTTAAAATAAACATCAATACAATATTCAAGTGAATCTGACTGACGCATTAACGGATTCTTGGTATAATATCAACATGTATTCATTGAATACTCAAGGAATTTCAAGAAGGAATTTTGGAACGGGGAAAATTTTTTTCATGGCTTTTATTGGAAATTTTTTTTTGTGTACATGTCCTAAAGTTGCCTGTTGCGGAACGCAGTCTCATACGCCAATCCGTTCGCGTCATGTGTGCTGCAGTGTGATGCTAGGATGCACATGTGTGATAATGCAAATAGCATGAATGTATGCAAGTATATATATCTATAAATGCAATGAGCACTTTGCACGTGAAGATGTAAGTTCAAAACAAGTATGATCCAAGCGAACACGCTTCCCATCATGCACAACGATGAAGCATTCGTTCAATAGCGGGATGTAAAAATTAACATTTACGCAACAGTGCGCTGCCCGCAGCTGTAACCTTGCTATTGGATAACCTTTGCGTCATCACAGCACATTCCGGCCTTTAGCCTCCGTGCTGGCTTTTGCAAGACGCTCCCTTCGTGAACTGAGGAGGCAGGAGTGGGGAGGCTTCGATGGGGGAAAGAGGGTAAATGGGAAATTGGGATAGGGGGAACGAGCACCTCGTTTTTCAGGGCCTTTGACAAACGCAAAGCGTTTTTCTTGGACAGCGGGGATGCCGGTCGACGTCGCCGCCAAACGCTGCCTTCATGGCAAATTTCCTCCCGAGAATCAACGCAGATGCGCACGAGGACGATGGATGGCGTCAGTGAGCACTTCGTTAGCATGAACGGGGCAGTGGTTCACACGTCGGAGACTTTTTAGAATAGGGACTGACCAGTGATAATTATTAATCCTTTATATCGATTTAGGGTATGCCGAAATTGAACATGATAACGCAAGATTTTAATAAATTCAAGTTCATCGCTTACTTCAAACCGTTAGTTAGCTTCCCTGTGACTTTACACACAGTTAATCCTCAATGCCAGTATAATCAAGATAATGAGATGACTTAAAAACACGTAACATATCCCAAAGCTTGGAGCATTCTTTTAGAGACCAGGTGTCTTAGGGTACGAGCTCGTCAAAAAAGACACATGGGAAACATAAATATGCATTTTTTACGAGCAACAGACTAGGGCAGCAAGGAACACAAGTTTGAGAAACAACACAGGGGTAGCTTTGAAGAAATAAAGAGGTCATACGGAGGCCGTTCAGCTTTATGGAGCAGTTCTGCAATTGCGGAAGGCAGAACGTCGGCTACGGAGCCACACCGCCGGCCGGTCAGGACATGAAGCTAAGCAAGACGCGTTTTATGGCGCCATTTTCGCTTTATGTTTTATGGGCGAGTTTCTATCCTAGCGAAACTCTCGTGCGCTCCAGCATTGCAATGGACTGGAGGTCATCAGCTCAAAATTATAGTTTCCTTGAGGGGTACCTTCAACAAACTTTTGAAAGGATTTACTTTCTTCCCCGTTCAGATGAATAAATGAAATTTGCCTTTAAAATATCCTTTTGGATACGGACTAGCTTTAGAGCATCCCTACGATCAATGGATAATTTTAATTGTTGCACTTGAAAATAAAGATCAAACCCAATTGCCTCTTTCATTTAATTCTAGATCGACTTATTACCCCATTAGTAATCAATGATTAATTCCAGTATTCTACTCTTCAAATCATTGCGATCCTTCATCTTCAGAACAATGCTGTCGCTCTGACTATCTCCTGGTCAGTATGCGACAATTAAAATCAAATCAACTGAATATCATTTAATAGACATCAACATGGGCATCATTAGTTGCACGGAGCACACTAAGACGGGACTCGATTTCTTGCCATGTTCACTGCAGCATAGCCTCATCAATGGGGCGTTAGTTTCCCTGTGACTTTCTATGTGCTCCAAATTCAGTTAAAATGTCAGAGTAAACATTTGTAGCAACTGATGCCTCGTTGAAGAAAATGGACCAATTGATGAGCCTATGCTAAAGCAAACATGGCAATGGATCATCTTAATGTCAGTGCACGATAATTCTTTATGTCTCCAAGTCTGCGTGCGATACCACCCATCCTCTCCAGGTCAGTGCGATAACTTCTATCATCTCCGGGTCAGAACATCTCCTAGTCAGTGCGCAATAACTGCTATCATCCTCAGGTCAGAGCGCGATAATTCCCATCATCTGCCGGCGAGTGCACCACAATTCCCGTACCTTCAGGTTAGTGCGGCAGAATTCCCATCTCCTCCACTCCAGAACGACTCTCTGATCTCGAAAGAACCAATCATCCTCGTTACTCTCTTTTACTCTCAGTCATTCCTAAGAGTATATGCCAATGATTTCAGGAAAAAGTCGAATAAATTTATTCAAGGGGAATAATTAACGGATTCCTGTGTTGTTAGCAATGAAGGTCCCGTTGTTACAAAGCAACTTTTTCTAATAGTCTCAGTTGAATTTTCATTGAATTTCTTCATTTCACAATCAAGTTCGAATTTTGAAAAGCATTTTTGCAATCATTGATGAATTTTCTTTACAATTTCAATACTAAAAACTAAGTTGATTTTAAGTGTATTCTTTATCAAGCACAGCATTAGAGAAAACAACGAACGCCTTACAAACATGAATAAAATCTTGAAGTCATAATCCTAATAAAGGCACGAAGACAAACAATAAGAAAAGAAAATGGTATTTCACATGGTCAATAAGAAAATTTTGAAATTTTGACTGAAAATTTAGATGATGCTTATGCCAGAACTCATTACAACGACAGAGGAGGGAGTTGCAGCCGTGAGGAGGTAGAGGCGAGGGAGGGAGCTGGTCAGGTGGTCTGGATAACATTTCCAAGGCTCAATCTAAGAAATAATTGGAAGTCACGTATTGGAAGCCTAGGAGAGACCGGAGCATCTGATCAAAATTCAATGCCAAGTCCGGGCCTTGTGTCCCGGTGATTGCATCCGGCCCTTGAATAATTCTCTGGACTGCAATCGAATTCCATACGCGATTCCGGTCGACCATGCAATTTGAATTACGGCACGGTAAAGTGCCAACAATAAGTCGGTGGGAGGTGCGGAATTGTCTGCGATCTTTTAAAATAAGTTAGCGTGAGAAATATAAGTTTTCAATTTTACTAAATTTAGCGAGCCGCACTTGAGATCAATCGCTCACAGAAACTGTGACTCGCTGGTTATGATAGATTGCAATGGATAGATTGAGAAGTTAATACTCTGTGTTAATAATAAGAAGTTAATACATGTGAAGAACTACCTTGCAAATCACTGTGAATGTGATTCTTTGGAAAGTTATTTTCTGAGGTAAAGCTAAATAATTATTACATATACTAATTTTTAAATATTTTCAGTAGCAAATGACTTAATGTCAATGACTGATAGACAGACTCTCGATGGAAAAAGGCTATGTATATTAACATTGCTTCAAACGGCAACGAATTGCAAAGAAAATCGAGTCTGATATTTACAGGAAATAATTTGTTAACAGGGATCAATTCAAATAACTGCTTTGGCAACTGCTTTCTGTCTCTAAGTTTAGATCAAAACTGCGAAAAAGGACGAATACGTTCAATAAAAGTAGAGAACTGAACCAACTCCTAGATAGTCAGCTCAGCAATTTAAATCAGGGGAAACATTGTTTTTGATGTTAATCACAGACGTCATTGTAACTCATAATATGTTTCGCGAAAAAGTGGAGCCTGACTGATAATTTTAAGTAGAGCTATAACTGAACCCGTATAAAATTGCGACTTTGTTGCGAGCTGTTATGTTGACACAGAAAAAAATCATTTCTAACATTCAGAGATTAACAGGAATTCAATCATGAAGAATGGCTTTTGATTCAATTATTGCCAATGTTATTTTAGGAATTTGGATTCATGTGCCGATAACTCCAGATGCTTTTGAGAACACGAAACACACGAACATCCTCCTCTCTTCGCACGTCGACAGCGAAGAGTGACTCACCTACCAGCCAAGTCTCCCCTCTGAGCACTGCCTGATTTATTCAGTCCGACACCGCACCACACTCATGTCACGAACTTCCCCATCGCCACGCAAACATTCTTCCATATTTTTCTTCTCCTGGGCGCCCTCGACCCTGATCTATGAACGCATCGAAAAAGCTTAGCGTTCGCAAACTACGACATTGTTCACAGTGTACGCCGACCACACTTGACGTCTCGATTTTGTGGATCTTTCTTGCCTGGAACCTTCGTCTGCGCAGCTTTAGTCTCGCTTACGTGAACTTCTCGTCTTCTTTTCAGTCTGTGATGGTGTATTTTCAACAAACATGTATTCTCTAGAAATGAGCTAGGTAGAAATGTTGAGACTTTTAAACTGGCCCATCCAAGCGTGAAGAACGATATGAACGTCTTTTTATCATATTGTTGTCTCGTGAGCTTTGCGTAGTGCAAGACAGAATTTTAAAACATTTACTTACAA
The DNA here is from genome assembly GCA_014220935.1 of Platorchestia sp. MABIK. Lineage (NCBI taxonomy): Eukaryota > Metazoa > Arthropoda > Malacostraca > Amphipoda > Talitridae > Platorchestia > Platorchestia sp. MABIK. Next base: position 54,610 of record JACJUY010004082.1, on the reverse strand, counting down.
AATTTACAGTATTGGCAAAAGTTCACTTGAATTTATTCGTAAGTGAATGCTAATAAAACTTCTAACTCCAGCACCACTAATTTCATTTTTATTTGTGCGTTCACGCTATCTTTAGATTTGTTATCAACTTTTTCATTTTTCTTGCATTATTATTTTATTTATGTTCGTGTTAAGATGATCCATGCTTTCAGTAATGATAGGCAGGATTTTATCAATCTATACGGAATGGGAGGGTCACGGCTGCTACACTGAATACATTTACATCCATTGTTAAGTATTGAACTCACAATAATATTTTCTAATCAGTTTCACTACCACCTACTTTAAAAAGTCATAGAAAAATAGTTCAAAATATTTTAAAGCTTCATTGAGCGGATGTGAATGCGTTCAATGCACACAGTTCAATCAACTACGTGAAACGGGCATATTTCTGGAAACTGTCTGGGAAATCTGAACGAAGGGTTTCAATTTACCAAGTTCCCAGATTCGCAGCAACGAAAACTTGCCACGTTGGATGCTAAAATTAGTAATGAGCAATTACTTACAGCGTTAATTACCTTTGACGTTCAAGCACACCGAGATGTGTCCTACTGTCATTAAAACAAATGTGCAACAAAGACTCGATGTGTTTGAGCGTCAGAAATTCCAACGAGCGAATACCATTAGAGTCAGCGATAAGGAGGGAAGCCAAGCAGGCTTATTGGAGCAAACCAGTCACTTTTTTGCCACTAAATTCGTTGATAAAAAGTGCGTTCGCTCATTCTGCGGAGAAATCTACCATCTTGGCATTGTCGTTGCTTTGTCCTTGCTTGCTCGAGCAGTTTCGTGGAAGAATGCTTATCGTTCTGTAGAGCAGTTTTTCATTGGTCGCGAGTTCTTTGAATGATTAATATACGAATCCTATTTTCAATAACTACATTCGTGCATCCTCAAGGTCATAGAAAAGTTTGAGAACTGAAACTTCACTTGTACAGTTATTGTCGAATGAGCAGTATCCTTTCGAGATGATATGATTTAACAGTTTAAGTTACAGAAAATATAGCTAGCCAGCGGCAAAGGACAGGTATTGCTACGGTGAACTTTAGCATTACCTCATTGGTCATATCAATGAGATAATTTCTGCAATTCTATTTCTCTCAAATAGATTTGGCATCATTAGAGTATTCTGGCAAGAAAATAGACAATTTAGTAACCCTGTCAACACTCCAGGGTTTTACAAAGTATCAGGAGGGTTGCATTACGAGAGAGTAGAGTTCAACTTTCATGTCTGCAGATTCTCAGTTTTCAACAGAAATCGATGCTGCTTCAGTTCACGACTCATAGTGTCGGGGGCGTATTTGCGAGGGAGTTTTTGCTGAGTAAAGTTATTTTGAACTCATGCGTGAGCGCCGCAGTCGTTAGAACACGCGTTAGATAGACCGCTCTGCTCCAAAAGATGCAACATGCAGCGTTTTGAATGGGGTTGTGCAGATGAATCAATTTTCAAATCTATATAATGAACTCAAAGCTGCATTTACTCATTGCCATAAAGTGGCAGATATAGTGATTGTTGAACGCGAACTCAAACGCTAAATAAACACCTTTTTTATTGATTACAGGCAACTAACCTAAATTTTCTTAGCTAATAACCGGGTTATTTAATAGAGAGCAGCCTGAAATATATGGAGGTACTCCACTTCTACAGGTAAATCAGCGGTTAAAAATAGTTTTCACAATTGTAGATTCGCATCGAAGTTTTGGCTGGGATTTTACATTCCTTTGTTTGTGTTGTACAACAAAGACAGGTGGAGCAATTGCGCCCAACTCACAATGCTGCGCTCCCGCCAGCTTCCTGGTTTGAGGTGCCAAGCTGCACCGCTCGTCGGGTGAAGAAAAGCAAGCACAATCCAAGTGTGATCTACGGCTCATGCAGTCAAGACCGACGACGACGACTCAGTTCCGTGTGTCTTCAGTTCTTTTATGACTCAATATGAGGCCGCACTCATGAAATGAGTTGGTAAACACTTTCTTTCCTCCACAGAAAGGGTTGGCATTTTATTTAAGGGGATAGCGTATGAAAAGAGGCAGATTTTACTGGCAGAATGTAATTTAACAATCGAGGAAGAAGTGCTGGTGGAGGTATGAATTTTCCAATGTATCTTAATCAGAGATGGTGTCGTTCTTATACACGCATTTTATGAATAAAGTTTTATGAGTCGTCTCATAACACTCTACATGTAAAAAACAGAACCATCATGTTCGAATGAAGCAGCGGGAGACGCCTTAACTGACTCGAACCGAACGAGAACTTTCCAGGGCTGCACAAGCATCAAATCACACGCCAAACAACTTCGAAACGAACAACCGCTCATCGAAGATGTCAGCTGTCGATGTCAAGAGAAGTTTCTTCTATTATAGTGTTCTTCTGTCGTTGTATGAGACAATTTCTAAAGAAGACTGCATAAGACGTTCTTATAAACTCAGTTAAATAATAATAATAATGTTTCCATTGAAAATGGGACCTCAATATATTATCACCGATCGACTTTACTTGCTCGTGAGGCTAGATCTTAAGCGTTACAACAATGTCTCGTTACTTGAAGGTGCTACCTTCATCTGGGGAGCGTGGCACTCGAAAGAGGACCGTGATTGGAGAGTGTCGCTGTTTCAGCCCTACCTGCCCTTTGGGCATGGCGAGGAATTTTCTCGAAAAAATCCCATTGTTGTCAGTAAAATTTGAGTACGTGCTAATAATTTAAAAGCACTTTTAAAGTTCCCACTCGATTCGTCCACCAGGAACCCACGAACAAAGCCATGCAAATTACCTGCATTCACATGAGCCCTATTGATGCCATCTAAATTCACGCACAGGATTGTTTTCAAACGTAGAATTATCGTTGATGCGTAGGATATCTTTGACACGCGGAATACTATCTTCCATGCTTACGAATACGAGTATATTAGACGCACTACGTTCATTTGATTGTACTAGACTAATCTTTGTTGCGCTCAGTAAATCCGGAATTCTTCCCTCATAGACAATAAATCATGATTGCGGTTTAGGCTTTCATATTTTTCCGTTGAGGATTGAGTTGTAAGTTGTCGATTACGTTATTGAAGTTGATAATGATACAAATGCTACCTTACCTTGCTATAGCACGCTGCCTACTACCTTGAAACTGGGAAGCCTTGAACGCATGAATTGGATATTATAATTTGATATTAATTACGAATGAATTACACGACTTGAGAATGACTAATGACAAATCTGAGTCACAAGAAATGAGTCACGACGACGAAGATAAAAGTACGAATTGGAAAATTACCATTTAAATAGGACCCTAAAAAAAAATTTGGAAAAGTAACAGAAAAAAAGCTAAATCTGTTTTTCCTTACACATAAGATTAGAAAATTCCGTTTAAAAGATTTGGGTAATTTTCTCTGAAATTTCACGGCAGCGAAGAAAATACAATCAAAATGCATACATGGCATCCAAGCTTAAATTTTTATGAGATGCTATTGTATAAAATTGTCTGAGAGAGAAGTTAGAACGCACAGGCGGAATTCCAGGCAATACTGCTAAAACATGAAAGCTGTTTTAAATTCTCACGACTTCGTCCACAAATGAGATCGAATGGGTATTTTGGGAGTTTAAGCTATTGAATATCATCCACTGAAATATTTATATTCACGCTAGACATTCCAGCAACTATTGAAAATTGCAAGATTTTATTTTGAACGAAGAACTTGTGTTGATATTTCAAGTAAAAACTAGGAGATTAATGCCATCAGAGATGACAACGTCAATAACATAATTGACTGGCATCAGTTTTTTAACTCATGTATCCACGTGGAAAATATTCTGTTCTATATTAGACATTTACAAGCGAAGACGAGATTTTGCCTTGCTGTAAGCAAGTTGCCTCAAATTTCATATCTGACTAGGTGTGTTTAAAAGTATATTATATAAGTTGGCAATTATGGAATAGAATTACGGTCTGATTACGTCAGTTTTTTTCATGTTTTGATCCATTCTGAAGCCTAATACGCAGTGTCCCCGAGTGCTGTACTCGTGTGAAGACAAGAAATGGAGGCAAAATCAAATATCTCTTTGACGTGAAGTAGTTGAAAGGTTTAATTGCGTGCGCTACAGACCTCAAATTATACTTCCAACTGATATTAAATTGGTCTAGACTTCTGTTAAAACGTATGAATTTATGTAGATGTTTTTGTTTTTGGTCCATCAGAAATGATAGCAATAATTTCATATGGCACGTAAATCATTTACTGTTTTTTAATTTTAGAAACAAATGTTAAATTTATAAATAGAACGACTTGATTTCAAAATCAAATAAACTGCACACGAGAAGCAAAAAGAGGCAGCCGATACCAGTTAAAAATGGATAAATAAACAAACGAGTCACTACACGAGATTCTTTATGTATAGTATAGATTGCCCTGTTCGGGTTCATCTTCTCCCGAAAGCTTGCAGCAGACGGAGTTTGATCATTTCGATTATACTGTTCCTTGCATCCTGATCACTGAAGGCGGTTATCCTCAGCACCTGGAGCGTAATGATGACACTGTAAATGTTGTTCATTACCCCACATAAACTCGAAGCAATCCATATCGGAGGTCGGAAGGGACTGTTTTATCGCACCAATCAGCAAAAGCCGACTTTTATGTGCCGATTACCGTCAACTTTGCGCAAGTGAGACGAGATTACGACGGGCGCGCTGCCTCAAAACTTCAACGCCATCAACACGAGATGGACACCGTCAGCTCCAAACTTTTATTTCATCACCTTGATACACAATACCTCGAGTTCGTTCAGTTAGGGGAGTTGAGTTCCATTAAAATACAGTGTTAGGAAATGTTCATTTCAAAATTCTTAAGTGCTGTTAAATGTTAAAAATAGCGAACTGCTCGCTGGTATAATGTGGTTCGAAGCTCAGCGTCTATGAGAATTATTGATTTGCACACAGTCTACTCGCCGATTTTATGAATTCGTTCAATTTAATCGGAAGAAGATTTGCAATTTCCATGAAATTTTGCAATTTGCTCGTCGGAGAATCAAGCGGAACTGAAGATGATGTCCGTGCAAAGCACGCAAGCGTCAAGCTTGTGGCGTGTAATTTTTATTAATTTTCTTCATTCACGCATCACAGAATTTTGATGGGCTAGAATACAAATTGTGCAAATATAGAGATACCCACAATTCACCCACATGTGTATATGAACATTTGGTCAATAGACGATTGATGAGAGAAAACGAAAGCGGTTAGCAGTTTCATACTTTTCATGCTGTAACACATGCTTCTATTTTTGTACAAACTAGAGGAAAGTTGGTGAAGAATAATGAATTTTCACAGAAAAAAGAGTTTCCTCGCTTGCCAAGTTTTATTACCAGCCGATGTCCTCTTGCGACGTAGGGTTCTAGAAAAGCTAAATTCTACGAGTACACAAACATGCTGATAGCACGGTACCGAACTCTACCTGTCATACATGACGCAACATTAGCCTTTATTCAGTCTTTGGTCTTTTTATTTAATTCCGGTTAATTCTTTTTACTGGCTTTTTTTGTGAAAGAGTTATATTTTCCCTAAGGATGCCATCAACTTCATTAAATTTATGTCAATTTTACTGGTCATAACGACTCCGACGGAGGATTGCAGACGCACGCCTTAAAACAAGTCATCGGCACTTTTCGTGTTGCCGTGTGAGAACTGTTTACTGAACATCATCTTAAAGGCAATCCGACCTGGAGATACTGAAGTGCATTTTTTTTGTAGTTCATGTAATTACTTTCAAGGGGACATACGAGTACATTAGATGTTTCTAACACATACTAAAGATGCTTTCTAGTACATAAATTCTATGTTACGTGACTGCGCATAGTATAGACTATTAAATTCTGTGATATATGCTACTACGTTCTACAGTGCATGCTATTTTGTTCTACGATACATGCTATTGCTTTTACAGTACTTAATAGTTCGCACTATGATACAGGCTACAACGGCTTATGGTACATGCTAGTACCACATACGGCACAAGCTAGGTCGTTCTGTGTTGCTCCATGGCCGAAGTACAAGAGTTTTCCGTCACTGAAGAACGACAGCTTCGCAACCAGAGAACAGCAGTTTCCATCGACCAAAAAATGGCAGTTTCAACTTGTATCCTACCATGGTGACTGACGGGCGCAAAACTTGGAGTAATTTTTAGATGAAAGATTTTAATTTGATTTTCCTGGTTGTTTCATCACTGTAGTCCTCATTTACAGCGCGTACTACGAAATTGTAAATCGCAAGAGGTGCATGGTTTGCAGCTTCCCATATCAGTTGCGTGTGCTTCACATCTCAATGTCAAACAACTTACATCGATGAATTTTCCGTCATTGGAGAAATGAATCGATGAAAAACTGCAGCTTGATGAACTATAATCGGCTTAGGAGGGATACTGACTGAAGTGCCAAGAGTTTTGATTCTGGCTGCTCTGCTCACATTTGTGTGAAGTGAGAACGCACGAGACCTAATTTTATTTCGTGGAGAGAAGTATGCACTAGATGAAGGGAGCTTTTCATTCAAGGTAAGAGCAAGAAGAACAGTTCTTAAAAAAATAAACTGCCCTTTTTCGAGAACTTACGTCGTTCTAGCGCAACCAATAGTTACTTTACTATTTCTAAGCACATTTGGCCAAGTAACTACATCAAATTCAGATATTTAAAAAAAAATAACTATCGCATAAAAAATCTAAAAATCCAAAAAATCAGGCGAACTCTAAGCCCACTTGGCTACGCTACGTGCTGTATCAAGTTGAACATTTTCAGATAAATAATTTGGACATATAAGGCAACTATCATGGGGTCAGAGCTAGATACCGAGTCAATAAATCCAGACAAAGGGCAAAGCTGCTAATCGAAATAGAAAATTTTGCATAATAATTTTGCAAGTGTCGTCCTTCTTGCCTTATACAACAGTGAAAATAAGGATTGATTACGTAGAATATTATTAGCTTAGTTTAGTGAAGGTTGTACCCGAAATGACGTTGTTTTGCTTGCTACTAAATTATTCAGCTCTGAAAAATCCTCATAGAGTTGATACAATTTCAGAGTTTTTGGCTATACAAATAATTTTCCAGGGCGTTATTTGAATATTCCTGTAACTGTGATTTTTGCCTGTTTTCTTCATAAAAAAAAAATCTCTCCTTTAAAACACATTGAAGAAAATTATCTAATGTTGGTAAATTGTATAATTTGGTTTATAACGTACAATACCAAACCGCCTATTATTTTTGTCCCATTTTATTTTAGTAAATCTATACCAACAAACTTGATTCAACATCACCGACCACGAGTTCCGAATAAGTTTGCTTCATGGAAATTCAATTTAACACAATCGTTCATCCCTTTTCGTTCTCCACAATCGTTTACCCCTTTTTATTTAGAATAAAAATGAAAATAATTGAAATTATTAAGCCTTTTGAAATTATTTAGACCCCTTGAAACATATCACAATCGGACGAAAACATATGGATGAGGTACAACGATTTTTGCTTGTTTAGAACAAAGCCGGAAGTATTTTGATCAGGAAAAATTTAGAACTTCTTGCCTACCTCAACAAAAATCTTAATGAAATTAGAAATTTGTTGCCGTAGACTATTTAAGGGTTCCAAGTTGTATTCGAATTTGACGTTGAGCCTCTGTAATAAGTTGCCTCTGAGACAGAGAGCCTTCACTCTTGGCCTCTGCTTTCCGAGCTTGCAGGCCGATCTCCACCCTGTCGACCTTCGGGCTCTTGTTGGAATGTTGACGTGTAGTCACACGCCAGCCACACTGCAGGTGTGTGTTGGCTCTCACAGGGAATGTTCAGCACCACACTCCTGTCCCTGCCACACTGTGCAGGTGTGTGTTTGCTCTCATGGGAAATGTTCAGAACCGCACTCATGTCCCCATCACACTGTACAGGTGTACATTTGCTCTTATGTGGAGCGCTCAGAACCATAATCACGCTCCTGCCACACTGTATAGGTGCACATTTGATCTTATGCGGCATTATTTGAGCAAGCTTTCCGGCTCATACGAGCCTGTTTAGGAAAACATTTCTTTTCGTGTCAGACTGTTAACAGAAACAATCCTGTTTATAAATGACTGATACACGTTGATTCATGATTAAGCCCGATTGTCCGGCAAGCAATCCAGCTTATGGAATGTAGTCCAGATGAACATTCCTGCTCGTACAAGACTGTTCAGGAAAACAAACATGTTGGCTCATACAAGACTGTTGAGGCACACAGTCCGGCTCATACATGGTTACTGAGGTACATTACATTTCTGTGCCCATGCAAGACTGTCGAGGTAGCCTTCACGCTTCTATAATTCGGCACCAGCAAACCTTTGACCCTCAGCACAATTAAGGTATAGATGGAGTAGAGAAGGGAGGGGCATGAGACGTAGCCTTCACGAGAGGAGTGAAGAACGAGGTGCCCAGGGCTGGACATGCGAGCCGATACATTAGGCTAACAGACATGCAAAGTGTATAAATAAGGCAGGTGTTCTGGCACTTATGGTGCTCTGCGTGTGCACGGACACTGATTGTGTCCAGGGGTTGGATTTTCATTCAAACATATTACGTACTAGTGGTGGCATAGCCGGCAGCAAAAGTTCTGCTGCTGATTTGGATACCCATCCAAACTGTTTTCCCGGCCAAAATGCAAAAGTATAAACTCTTTCAAGTAAAATTTGAGCATTGAAAATTTCGCAACCTTATAGGGTTTTCATGTGGTGATTTTCCAGATGAAATCTTAACCTTGAGAATTTTTGGCGAGAAAAAACTCTTAGAGACAAGTTTACAAGTGGAGTTTCACTGCCGGGTTTTGCATCTATGCGGGTTAGGGTTACGTTTCAGGGCCAAGTTGACAAGTGGAGTTTCACTGCTGGGCTTTACAACTATGCGATGCTGCAGTGAAATGCTTGAATATTCATCCTCGGAGAGTGGGGATAGACCGAAATGAATGAGCAAATGCATAAGTTTTTAAAAAAATATGTGCTACACAAATTTGTGAGTTGTACGGAAACGTCAGTTTCATGGATACGCGAGTTTCAGGGAGACATGAGTTTTAGGGTTACGTTCCAGGGATGCCTGAGTTTCAGGGATGTCTGAGTTTCAGGGATGCGGGGGCTTCAGGGATACCCGAGTTTCAGGGATGCGTGGGTTTTAGGGATGCGTGGGTTTCAAGGATACGCTAGTTTCAGGGATACACGAGTTTTAGGGGGACGTTCCGGGGATACCTGAGTTTCAGGGATGCGTGGGTTTCAAGGATACGGGAGTTTCGGGGATGAATGAGTTTCACGGATGCGTTTAAGTGATACGTGAATTTCAGGAATATGTGAGTTTTAGATATACATGAGTCTCAGAAATCCGTGAGGTTTAGACATACTTGAGTTTCAGGGATGCGTGAGTTTCAGGGATTTGTTAATACGGATTTTTGTGTAACACGGATATGTAAGTTGCATGGATGTGTTAGTCTCATGGATGCGAAAATTTCAATATCAGCTGTCATGGATCTAAAATGTCGCCCAAAATTCCTTTTGTTCTTGTGACACCAGCGCCGTACACTGCCCACCCTACAGTCCCAGTACTAACCCAAGAATACCTCGATACTGAAGGCATGGCATCCGCCCTGTGAACTTCACGAGCAGCGCAACGTTCACCTACAAAACCACAGTTTGGGTTGGAAGCCAATCGAGTATAGATAAAATCAAAAGACGTAGTGTTATCCGTCCGATTTTACTTCAAAGGGCGTTTGGCAATTCCGAAAATATCGGTTTTCGAATCTTTACAATTGCTTCCAACAACGCCAACAAAAAAAAACATGCGGCTCAACTTGTTTAACGTCACCAAAGGTTTCAGAGGTTTCGTTTCTTCTTCTAGAAGCTTTCATGAAAATATATCTATTTTTGAACAGTGTATTGTGAAATTTCATTTTATTCATTTAGCATTATTGACTACTACTCTGAGAAAAAATGAGCTCATACTGCAAACGAACTGCAGAATAAGACCTGTCGTTTAACCGAGAATTCGTCTTTAATTGAGTGTGATCATGAAACTTTTTGCGCTCTTGTCCTTGGTCTGAGCCTGGCGAGGTGGTCTTCAATAACCTGTCCTAGAAATTGTACAGAAAACCGCCTCTTCCTAAAATTGCGTCTCTCTAATATTTTTAAGTGACAACTGCAATTTTTAGAGATATTTCATTTGTTTGAGGAATAAAGTAACACTTTTTTGGATAAAGTCTACTTCTAACATTATTCAAATACAGCCTCGTTGCATCTATATCGTCAATGTTTTTTCCATGGTTTTTTATTTAACGTGATGTATGAATAGAATCTTCAAGGACATCGAGATGCAGACAACCACGATTTTTGGCAAGCGTAGCTCCAATTCCGCATTTAACTTGCCTTCAAAATACAAACTTAGGTCGCAGTCGCCTGAGAACTAAATGGTAGCGTTTCATCATACGATCTAAAAGTACCGCCCCAGTCTGTCATGATCTATTCAATGCTACGAAACGTTAAAATTTTTGACACGAGTTTTGGTCCATTTCCGTACGCTGTTTGGCAGCGCTGGTAACAAAAACAGCGGGGGATAGAGTTGGTGTGAGCCAATACAGTTGTATTAACATAGTTCGTATTTTCCATGGGGTTCATTAAAATGTCAGACGATGTTGAGAGTGTGTTTTCATTATAATATTTGCAGGTGTATGTTGTTTTTCATTACTCTTGTTTCGTGTTGTTAGAAATTACCTCAGTCAATTTTGTTGTAGATACAAATTCTGAAAATGGCATCCTCACTGTGAGAATAATAGCTTCGATTAAACTGTGTTGAAAATTCTACATAACAATTTATGGAATGTTTAAAATTGATAACAATTTGAAAATTTTTAAGCACTGTAAATTATTTAATTGAACCCTAATCGTATTTTCTTTTAGCACCAATGAATATTTAAGAACTTGCTCTCAATTTAGATGTAATACAGCTTTAAACAACCATACTAAGAATATGATGTATTCCAGTTTATAATCAAGGTAGGAAGTAGTATAATATTTCCAGTGACAATTTTGGATTCCAGAAAATGACTTGAATGTTTCAATCTTCGAGAGGGATTTTTATTCGTTCCAATTTCTTCAATGAGTTGTTATTTTCATTGAATTAATTAACCAAATAGTCACGGATCGAAAAAAATCGGAAACCGTGTGACGGCAAACTGCATAATTCTGTCGAGCTACCTCATGAATATGGGGATATAACTCTCCGAATTGGTTTTCTTGTGGCAGTAGTTTTTAAGGTAAATAACAGAATTAAACTTATTCCTGTTTATTTGACGTTCAGAATGATATAGTTCTTCAAAATATCCCTAACTCAACAACTCAAATTTGTGCGAAATAAGAAGCGGGAGTCACATCTACATGTGCAGATATGTCAATTTCTTTGCCCTGATGAAAGCAATTTCAAGCCGGCCAACTAATAGCGAATACTTTCGTTGATCGTCGAGGCATTAGGAAGAAACGCAGCGTCAAGCTTTGAACTAAGTTGCTTCGTTCAAGAATGACAGACCAATGTATAGCATAGTATTGCAATATAGATTGCTCGAGAACATTTTTTCATAGTTCACTTTAGCGGATAATAGGATCGCGAATAAAACTGAAGGGAAGGTTAATACAAAGCCACTCTGTAACCAGGCGCCGTGATGCTTCATAAATATGCCTGAAGGACCGTGCCGACAAAGGCTCTTAATGTACAACCAAAAGTTTTGCTTTGGCATCAAACTAGCCTAATGTAATGGAAATGCTGCTCCAGGAATGTCTTGAACGAAGGTCAAGTAAATAACGATTGGGTAAATAGAGATAAGTGCAATGTGTTTTATTTTCAAGAAAAATTTAAATTTGAAAACTCCACAATAGGCGTCTCATTGAAGCTTGATAACTTTGTGAACCAAAGCTATTGTATTCATCTAGGTTAGAAAGAGAATACAGCTTAATATTTCAGATTTAAAGCTACCGTCCATTTACACACAAAATAAATCGGACTATCTTTGCCTGAGAAGCTATCACACATCGTGTGGATGGAGCGAAACACCTCGAGTTATGGTCAATGTTGCTTCGCTCTGTATTGCTCATTTCGTCCCCGGTCAAGGACAGTATTCTTCATAACTGTTGCTACATATAAATTGATCCATATTAATAGTAGAACATTTAATAATTACAGTAGTAGTAAAAAGGTTTGCTAGCGCTTTATAGAAATGTGGAATTAGAGTCAGTACTTAGTTGTTTAAAGTTCAGTAAATAGTTTGACCAAAGCTAGACAATAAGAATTACATGTGGATTCTGAGTTTACCTAACAAAAGCTGCACTGTTCCAGATTATTTGAGTAGTGTCGTTCAATTTTTCTTGATAGTTTAGGAGCAAATCTGCTGAGGTGTGTAAGCCATAGTTGAAGCAGTGATCAATATATGTATCAAAGTCATAGATTATGTGTGCAACAAAAATTCAATCCCTTATAGAGCACAGAACGCTAATCTACTTTACTTCGCCATTCTGAGTAGATTTCAAAAAGTTATGCATGTACTTTAAGCAAGAAAGCATTCCGAGAAAAGTTTTAGCTGGCTCTCTGGCTCTCCTATCGAAACAGACGAGAGCAGAAGAGTGCTACATGGCTATGCAATGACCGCGAGTAAAACTGGGGGACTTACACTAGACACTCTGACACCACATCAAGCTTGAGAAATCTTCAAGTGATCTGCAAAGTTTAAGGCTTGAGAGCCTTGCTAACGCATTGACGTTGAGAGCGTTGACGCGTAATATATGAGTGTCTTCAAGTTTTGTGAAGCGGTCATCTGAAAGAGAAAATCCCCAGAGTCCTGACCCCTGAACGTCAGTTTAAATGGAAAACCACACTGTCTGGAACTTGGTGCGGTATGTAGATGTAGTGAGCAAATTAAGTAGTTTCGAAATGGGTTCTATAAGATCACACATGCTGTGTTAAACTGTGCGTACTCAACGAATAGGATCGCATGTAGAGGATCCTTTGTAAGCGTAGCGTGGCACAAAACTTTCTGAGATCACGCCATGGAAGCGTGCGGGAAAGTCTCTTCTGTGATCCGCAAACTCAGTGCACGGAAATCGAAGACTATTCGTTATGAAGCGAGAACCGATTGCAAAGTTGAAGTGACTATTAGCTCTCGGGCGTCACTTGCCTTGCCACGTTGAAAAAATCTGCCAGGTGATCCGTAAAAGCGAGTTCTGAAAGGGAACGCTGGCTTGCCTGCCTGCTGAGAGTGAGGGCTCCCCGTGCTCTGCTGGAATTTGGACTGGAGTGCTGCGGGTTACTCGCTTGTAGCCCGCCAGTCGTCCAGGTGGCACCTTCGTGAGAGGACGTGTATAATAAAACGTGTGTGAAGATCTGTTGACGTGCATCACGAATCCGTCTGGAATAAACAACAAATTCAGGGATTTTGAATGAAGAACCGTGCATGAGTGTTGCTGGTTTTGTGCTGGGAAACGTGAACTGTAGGCGTTGTTTAGTAGAACATAGTTAACTACTGCTAATCGAAGTGAAGGGTAAAAAGGGATAGTTTCCAGGGTGTGCTCCAGCTTTCAGCAAGTGAAAGGACACTTCGAGCTGGGTATCTTGAGGCGGAGGATGATATAAGATGCAGTTTTCTATAGCCACTCCTGCTATTTTACTGATCCTTGCAACGTTCGGTAAGTTTTATTACTACCTTTACACTCAAAATACCTCGGTTTTTGAAAATCAAATTATTTAGGTGAGTTAGTTGATTGATTAGCTGCTAAAAATTGTAGTTCAAACTAGCGTTCGGTAATATCATGTTGTTACTGTGTTGTATTTATGATATATTAATTTAATTTGTAATTGATCACTTCATTGGCCGCTTAAATAAGCATTTTAATGTTTTCGACTCAATCAAATAGTATCCTCAAGCATCCTATGTAAATAAATTTCTTCTTTCCCGCAATATTTTGGCCTTTAGTAAGAAAATAATTATTCTGCCTCCTTCATATTTCTGAGTGAAAGAACATTTACTGACCCAAGAAATATATTCTTACGTTGCTACTGTCTTCATATTTTGTACATAGAATTCGAGTCTCAGTTTTAGTCTTATTTCTTGTGAAGCAAAAAATGCCTCGTCGCTGTTCTTTTTTCTAACACATTACCCGTTCTTTTGCATTTGGTGATGCCAATTTAGCGGAGCTGCTGTCTTCATATCTTGATTTGTTCACTGTCCCCTTTGATTTTTTTCTAAACATTTCAAGTGTTTTGATTTCCAGATTCCGGAGATGCGATTCAAAAGAAATTATTTTCCATTGTTCACTTCACATTTTTCTCCATTTTTTTCAGAATCGTATGGGAGTTTATAACGCTAACCTATGTGCAGTGAACTTCGAAGAATTATTCGCTGTATTGTATTTAAAATCCTAAAAATAGTTCAACTACTCATACATAATTCATCTACAATCATTCAGAAGCAATCAAGTGCCGTTTTTTCCCTTAAAAAAACCAAAAAAATTCTCAGTTTTCGCACCTAACTTACAGACATATTCTTACTAGCTCTCGGGATTGTAATTTTGATGATTTGTTCATGTGAGAAATAATGGATATTTGTTGTTCGTAAAATATTTTTCATGGGTTTAGACATTGTTTTCTGAAACATTACTGGGGACTGAAAATAATGAGTTGGCACCGTTGCGTTTCTCGTTCTTTGCGTAGAGCTTATCATGCATGGTCAGGTAATGAGTTTGATTCATATAGGTAAAACATTAGTGCAGACGCGAAATTGATTGCGTATCCTAGGCACGCAAATTTTGTGCTCTATGTATTTTCACGAGGAAATTGTTTTTCTTCATTTCATCCAGGTTCTCATTTTGCACGATCCATCGTCGGGTGAAGACTTCATCCAATTAAGAAAAGTTGCATATCTTCCTGTATTAATTACAGGATTGCAACTGTATTAATTTTACGATGCCTACCGCAAGTGCACGATATTCCCGCCCTGCACTTGATATTAAAAAAAATCGAAATCACGTGCTTTCAAACGCTATATTTATATCGTACTTCAGACTATTCCCAGGGCGTCACTTTATTATTGTCCAAAAATCCTCCACCGTGAGCATTTCATGCTCCAATTCGCCCATTGCTGGCAAGCTTTTCTGGACCCACATTCGTTTTGTGCGAATTGTGGAGAGAGAAAGCGAGGTTCAGATGCTCGCTTCATTATTTCAATGATGCGGCATGTGTCCCTGGATGCTGGAGCGCGAGCAGCAGTTCTGGAAAGCCGTCACATCGAGGTGACCGCGCGCTGCGATCTTGGAAAGTTTTGCACGAGGGACAGTAGCTCTCGAGTGATTTAAATCGCTGCCAGATGACGGTAAAGCCTCGCTGTGAAACGCGAAGTTTTCATTTTGATGAGCCTGCACTGCGTGCTTTGTGCGGGGCGTTCTATATTGTCTGATGACTCGTCCAGTTTTGATGGCTTTTGGTTCAGACTTCAACAGCGTTTTTGAGTTTTACACTAATTGGCGTTATAACTTCCTGTTTACTACGGTCAATGACTCGGTTTATAAACGGTCGGAATTACTTTTAGGGCTACTTGGCTGAAATGTTTGCCTTTTCTCAGCACCAGCGTTTTTGAGTATTTTATTATTGACTGTATGAAGATGTTCTCCGTTTTTTAACGCTTTGATTCCAAGTTATTAGTATTTTGAATAACGCTTCAAAAGTTTGAAATAATATCAACTTTATTTGTTCATGTGACGTTCAGTTTTTGAGCTTTTGTTAACATTATACTTCATGAAAATAAACGAATCTACCAGTCATAATGAGTTGGCCATCCAGTTGGTGAGTGGCTGCCGCCGCAGGGCTACTGCGTCCTGCCAGCCTTTGACTCTGTCGTTGTGACTGCAGAATAAATTCAAATTCAGTTGCATATCCGTAAATTTTTATTTTATTTATTCAGCTACGTGTGCTTGTGCATGATTAAATTCATAAAAAACTCAGTCATTGAGTTCATGGCTGTGGGTTTTAGATTTTACGACAATTATTTACGGATGTACTCAGAAAGTATTCTGAGAGAATCACGAATAATCGCGTGCCAAATGTAACAACATAGCTGAGTGAATGTGAATGTGAAGTTGCACTTTATTTAAAAGCATTTTGCTTTAAAGGTTTCAATGTTGCAGTTGAGTTAAGGAAATATTTGTATAAAGGTTTGCAGTTAAGCACTGACGCTGTTTCTTCAGTGTCGTAGATAAGTGGATCAGTTGGAAATTTTCGCCCAGTTTTCTCATGTCTTTGTGTTGAGATCGTGTTTGTATTGAGCTGGGACTTTTGAATTTACCCTGCGAGACGAATCACGTCCAGAAATGGGGCGTTGTTAGTTCTTGTTTTGTTGAATGTGTGACACGGGAAAATAACTCAATCTATGTGAAGATCCTTAGTCGTTTTAGTTACTGCAGTAATGTTAGGTTACATCGGGCCACAACACTGTTTCTCATCACGATTCGTATGATTAATCAAAATAACTATCTAATAATTGAACATAAGGAGTTTACGCATGGAAAATTTTAATTTTGCTGTGAAAAAATGAACTGTAATGAGACAAGTTAAAATTTCTGCCTTTCCCGCTCAAAGCTTTGATGACTGAAAGAAAGAGACAGTCCTGTCTCTGTAAGTTAAAATGCCCCAGACATTGTCTGCCCAGACATTGCAAAGCATTTTCTTCATTACCTCGTAATTACGTCCACTGAGGAAATATTTACTGTAAAAGAGGCCACATTCGTGTGTAAAGTTTCAGGTGGAAGTGTGACCATACAATTTTTTTCCATGTCTGTACGTGTGAGCGAACGCTTTCTGTGACCAAGTGACCTACAAACATAAAAGTGATCACTCAAACGAAGTGAGCTGGTGAAAGAGAGAGTTGCTCTTCATCTTTTATTGGGTCTTCTGCTTCAACAAAAGACACGAGAAACTGGTCCAGGTCTTATCTAAGCAGGTAGTCGTGCCGTACCTGCTGCAGATGTCCGGCAACACGGAGGCTGTGCCTGTTCATTGACGCTGTGCAAACGTGGCGCCGGTCCTCCGTGGAATTTGTGGTTTCCGCGCAATTTCCAGCTTTACACAAAGCAAACTCGTGCTAAAAAAATTATGTGCAAATGAACATGAGGCTTCTGCGGAGCAGATTTGTGTGATCCAGTTAAGAAATTGAATTAACCAGAGGAGAACTAAAAATTTTTTCTGATATTTGTGAGCGTAGCCTACTGCTATGATTATCTCAAGTTACCTAAATTAAAGTGAATAACTTAAGTGACACTCACTGAATTGTTTTATCTTCTGCCCTAAGTTGGCTGAATAATTGTTTAAATAACCTAAGTTGGGCTACTAAATTTGTACAAAACTCTAATTACAATTGAGGCTCCCTAACTATATCATTTAAAATTTTAAATCATCGTCAACGTGCATGTAAATACATGTATATGCACATTAGCGAGGAGTCTCAATTAAGTTAAATTATACTTATGTGTGTAGGTGAATGCGTAGTTGTGTATGTTTGTGTATGCCTACCTCATTCTTGAGTGTCTGTTCATATATTGGTATGCGAACACTTCACAAAGATTCCAACAACTCCACCTTGCCTGGAATGTGTGAAAGATTTTCGGGTGCAGACTTTGTTCGAAATTGAACCTTACCTGAGCTGCGTTCCAACATGTATGCAATTTTGAAATTTTTGTTTAAACACTGCGATGGTTTTTCTTTAAAATGTGCAATATTTTGCGTTCATTTTCACATGAGAGTTGCTCCTGAAGAAGATTACACGTTCACTGAATAAAGTACCTATGATGCTTAATGCATCAAATTCATAAATAGAAAACTGGTAAAAAACGTTTGTTTTAGTCGTACTCTTTGATCTGTGTTTCTTACACTAAAGTGAAATCGTTGATGTTAACAATCAAGTTTTCTATTTTAGAAAATCAAATTTTTTTTGTTCACACGGCTTCTGGCTCTCTAAATTTTTTAGCTTATTCGCATGTCTTGGCTTCTTCTCCCGTCTTCGTTGTACGCGTCACTTTGTACTCAAAATTTAATAAATTTTCTGAACGTGTTGATTATAGCTATCCAATTTCTATGCTTTCTCGGCTTGGCTGCTCAGCATGATTGTTACATGAAGAATGATAACACTGAAGTTGATCCTTGCGAGGGAGAGGGCTGCATTTTTAATTCACGTCTTAATTTTGTGAAAAAGTCAATGCACATCGTAATCACTATTACCTGCAGATCTGCTCTATTCAGTGCAGAATTTCTCAACTTAACAGTACGGTATTTTTTTTTGCATGAGCATTGCGGTGTCACTCACTAGAATGTCCTGAAATGTGCGACAACCTTCCGTAACATGCAGGTTGTGAATCAATATCATTTTCATAGAAATTGCACAGCAATTCTCTGATTTCGTTGAGGATTTTTGTTTAATTCTGGAATGTTTAGTCCCACGATTTTCTTCATTGTTAAAATGCTTTCCAGCAGAACAGTTTCAATTGTTTAATGGCGTATTAGAACGAACGTGCATGAGTGAATAGAATTGAGTTTCATGAATTTATTTGAGCTTTCGAACATGAATTTGGATAATTTATTATCATGAGTGATGACTTTGCAGCCGTTCGTGAAGATTCGTAGCGTTGGAAAGCATGAAGGGAAAAAATTCCGCTCATTTTTAGCCTCTAGTGAAGCTTCTTAGCTCTTGCATGCACAAAAATGAAAAAAACTACGCATTTTTTTTTTTGAGTTTGTGAAGCTTTGTAGCGTTAGTCTGTAGGAGTTTGGAAAACTAAGCGTATTTTCCTGCATTTGCCGGCTGACTGAAGCCAATATTGAAGAAGATACAAGCATCTTCGGACGCCGCGCATAACTTGTGCTGCTCATGATTTTTTTGTAAACATGAGATAGTTTCTGAGGCATAACAGAGTCGTCGGGAAGTTTACAGAGTTTGCCAAGTTAGGCCGGCAAGCCCTGATTGCAAAAAGATGAACGAACCCGATATTAAATGGACGAAATGAGAGGAGGGGGAGATGGAGGACGTGGAAGTGGAGGTCAAACTAGGAATGGAGGTAGAGTTGGAGATGGATAAGGGGATGGAGGTAGGTCATGAGATAGAGTTGAAGATAGACAGTACAGATGGAGATGACCAGTGGAGGTGTTAGTTGAGGGGAGGATGGCAATGAAGGCAGAGGCAGAGATGCAGGAGATGAAGTAAGAGATAGACACACCCACATTTCGCGCTGTCGTCCCTCAAGTCTCACGTCGGGGAAAGTTCGAGTCTCCAGGTGTTCATGCGCCTAAAGCCCAGTCCTGACATCAAAACGAAGCTACCTCTCGCCTCCAACAATAAAATTTTGACAAATTTCACATTAATAAGAAATTCTCGTAAGGTTGACGGAAAAAGCGCTTCAAAGTCGAGGTGAGTGCACGTTTTATAAATAGATGAGAGATGAAAATTCATTTCTTCACGGGATGAATCAACTGCGATCGTCATGGAATCAAAATGAAGTGTTTTCTAAATTGCCAGTGAAGTGTGCAAATTTTCTTTAATCTCTTTTAATTAAGAAATTGTTGTAAGTAGTTAAGAGAACTAAATATTTTTCTGCCTTTTTTTTCATTTTAGCGGTGTCTGAAATAGTAAATTTAAAATTTATTTAACCACGGCTAGTGTAACAATTTTCGTACGCAGTGAACAACAAGCTAGCGCCTTGTGACCTCAACTATTTATAAATGGCAACCTAAAGAAAAAGTCTAGCGAAAGGGAAAGCTCCATATTTTATGAGGCGAGGTAAACTCCTATATTTATGGGAGAAGGGAAAGTTCCATATTTTATGAGAAGATGGAAAGTTCGATATTTCAGAGGAAAGTCAATAAAAACGTAGAATGTGCTGCAAATGGCTGTCGTACTGTACGTGCAGCTATGCAGGCTTCATACGAGCGTCTCACTTCTGGTTTTAAGATTGGTCATCAGCAGTTAAGTAGCTGAACACATCCTGTGTATTGAGACGGAGTTGGAAGAGACCTTGTAAATAGAGATACTGTGAATAGAGGTTGTTTAAAAACAATTGTTGTCAGAGATTCTTTAGACGTGCAATCAATGCAGATTTTTTGATTTAAAATGCAATACATAATTTTCATTTTCTAGTGTATTTAATGCGATAGAATAAGTTGTGTAATACTATATAAAATTTGTTCCATGACTAAAATCTTGTTAATTTTAACGCAAATAATCGTAAGCTTATGCAGTTCTAAAACCCTCAAGAAATTGCAATAAATGGAATCGCTTACTTTAAGTGCTTCTTACATGTTCGTTACATCAAATAAAATAGACACCGGACTTGTGTAAATGTTAGAATGAACAAAATAAAAATTAATTAGTATGTGATATTGAAATTAGTTAACATTGAAAACACTAATACTGTACAATGTAATATTAAGCAATAATTTCAGACAGAAGAATTATTAATCACAAATTTTGCATGCTAAATACTCTATGAGAGGGAATACTAAAATAAGAGAGACAACCCCCGTGTTGTGTAGCGGCAGTGAGCAGTACACATGTGTACGCTGTGTGCACTGCCGTGGAAGTGTTCATGTGTAAGTACACAGGGCGGGCACAGACACACATAGCTCCGTTACGTCACAGAATACAAGTCAGGTCGCCCCAACCTGTTTTAGGTTCACTTTCACTCTCACAGCCGCCGTGCGGACGACCTCAAGCGAAAACGATCGCGCTCACGAGCCGCGCTGGGCTGGTGCTGGGTGCTGGACTGGGCTGGTGCTGGGTGCTGGACTGAGCTGGTGCTGGGTGCAGGACTGGGCTGGTGCTGGGGGCTGTACTGGGCTGGTGCTGGGTGCAGGACTGGGCTGGTGCTGGGTGCAGGACTGGGCTGGTGCTGGGGGCTGAACTGGGCTGGTGCTGGGTGCAGGACTGGGCTGGTGCTGGATAGGACTCTCGCTGGAAATGCAGTAAATCATACTAGATTTCACGGCAAGTGAAATAGATCGTACGTAGACTCAATGGAAGTGGAGCAGACATTGCGTAATTCCTCTGGAGGTGGGATAAATTTTACAGTCTTGCTCGGAAGGGGAACAAATTTCATGCATTGTCTCGCTGAGAAGTAGAGTAGATGAGAGTGTCAGTGAAGAAGTGCGTTACTTTGAGAGCGATCTGTGAGCGTTTTACCATGGTCTGTTGGCAGGAAGACCTCGTAGTCAGTCAAGTAGGCTCGTCTGGTAGATGTGTGGAGTAGATCTGTCTGGTAGTTCTCAAGTATGAGCGCCGAATACATTCTTCAAGTAAACCTGTCAGGTAGATTTGCTAAATTTGTATGTTATGTTGATCCGTCAAGCAAGCATGTCTGGTAGATTGGTTAAGTAGAGCTGTAAAGTAAATATGCTAGGTAAGTATGTCGAGTGACTTAATCAGTTAGTCCTATCAGACCTATTTTGTTTGTAGATCTCGTTTAGTAGATCTGTCAGGTATATATGTTAAGACATTGTTATCCTATTCAGTGTATACAAATTCACTGCATACTGTGCAGTAGAAATGTTGGGTAGATCTGTAAAATAGACCTGTAGGCCAGCTCAACTGAACTTATGAATAAAGACACAACACCTTCGAACCAGCCTCAATTCCACTCTAAAGATACCAGCGCACTGACGTCAATTTTGTTTCCATTGCTAAATTAATTTGCTTTCTTGTTTTCCTGCGCCAGACACGGCGGCCGCCAACCCACAACCTCCATTGATCAAAGTATTTATTCTGGGCATTCATCTCCTCTGATAAATGACTGCTGTGGCACGGCCCTCTGATGAATGATGCACCGAGGAGCCCGTGTTGTGGGTGTGTCTCTACTTCTCTGACCCACTGCCCCAGTGTGTGTGCGGCTACAGCTTCCTTATCCTATTTTCGAAATCGACTTATTTCGAGATTCCATTTACTTTGAGCCTCGACCTATTGTGACTTTTGAACCGCGACCTATGATGATATTTGAACCATATTGAGCCTATTATGGGATTCGACCCAATTTGAACCTCCCTTATTTTCAAAATTTAACCGACTTCAAAAATCAATTTCTTCTGAAACCCAACCTAAATTAGAATTTGACCAATTTTGGCACTCATCTAATTTTGAGACGACCTATTTCGAACATCAACTTATCTCAGTAATTCTCTCATCTTGGGAATCGACCTATTATGCACTCAACCTATCGTGGAGCCCCAGCTGTTCGAGGACTGAATCTTATATTTACATTCATCCTGTTATGGAACTTGACCTACTTCGTAGCTCAACTTATTTTGTTGTTTATCCGACGCTGAAACTCGTCCAATTTGAAGACAACCTAACTCTTTCTATCTCACGACTCGACTTATCTTAGAAATCAATCTAATTTTGAATTTACCTCATTTCAGGAGTCAACCTGCCATGTTTTGTGACTCGACCTGTTTTGGGACACAATATAGGTTCCGATTGAGTCTATCTGAACTTCACAAACATATTCAGGTCGTTAATAAGTTCAATTGTTATAATATGAAGTTAACATTCTAGTGAAACTAAGTGTGTCTAAGTATGTCGGGTTTAAACAGTTGCACGGCCTATCGAACCCCATGATGAACTGCTCAAATCAAAATTTAGATTTGTGTTTGGCTTCGTTTTGAGGAAAAATACTGTCCAATTCACTGTCGCTATTGCAATAACGAGCGCAGAGTTGTGTTTTTGCGATAATTTCTGCTAAATATTTTTAACGAATGATAGCGCATTAGCAGAGTCTCTTGGTTCGCAATCTGGACAGTGTGTAGATATTCGCAGCTCTCGTGCTCCTACATAACTTAATTATCATCATCCAGAGAACTTAGAGATTGATGCAACATTTACGTGAGACTCGTAGCTTGAGATCGAACTCATAACTCCGAGATTCTTTAGTTTAAAGCAGTGTTACTCTTCCATAGATCTTAAATACTACTTCTGTAAAATGGATCTTCTTCAACAAAAAATTGAAATGGTCGTAATTTATAGAATAATTTTTCCTAAGGAATGAGGAATGGCTATGACCCAGTTCAAGACTGTTTATTTGTTGCAACATTTTCAGTGAACGCAGGGTCTCATGGACAGCACCACAACCACGTGGAAGCTGTCATATTTACTCACCTGAGCATTCATATTTACTCACCTGATTTTACGTATTCCTAAAAGTAACACATTCAGAGATGAACATCAGCAAGAAACCGACCGCGGGAATTCAAGCTGCTGCGTACAATATTGATATCAAAAGTTATCCTTCGAGAATATTTGGTGTGCCGAAGGTTCGGCCGAAAGTATTGTATTCAAAATGCTGGCTGCACTGGTGGGTCTCGAGGATGTAGAGTGTGCCCCAGGGATCTGACATGAGGCTTCCAAGCTCATCTTTCTTGTTCTAAGCCGGCGCTTGCTAGGTGTACAGAGGGAAACGAGAGAGTACGTGAGGGAGTGAGGGACGAAAAAGGAGGAGTGAAGTAAAATGGGGACCATAAAAAGGTGAAAGAGAGGAACATGACAGGAGAGTGAGAAAAAGATGAAAGTGGAGAGGGAAAGAGGGACATAAAAGAAGAATAAGGGAAGAACAGAAAAAGAGTGAAAGAGGGATGGAAGAGAAGTAGAGGAAGAAAGGGATATAAAATGAGAGTGAGAGAGGGTTGGAGAAAGCGAGCGAAAGAGGGATGAAAAAGAGAAAGGAACACAAAAAGAGAGTGAGAGCGTGACGGAACAGGAGAGCAAGTGGGGGACGGAAAAGGGAAGGGAAAGAAGGTGCACGAAAGAAGGGAGAGAGAGAGAGAGAGAGGGAGAGAGAAACACGCACACAGAGATACGCGAGTCGAAGTGTAGCCTCCAATTGAAAGTAAAAACATCGGCGTGACGGAACGTGATGTGGGGGCAGGGGGGGGGAGGAGGTCGCGTGGGGGTCAAATGGGGATGGGTTGAAGTGGTGTGAGGGGGACCAAAGGAAAAGGTTGAGATCCAAGGAGTACGTGGAAGAGAGGAGATGTGAAGGACGAGAGGAGATGTATGGGAATTCCAAGAGGGAGTGAGGGAGTGGGAGGTGAGAGTGAGCAACGAGATTAAAGGAGCTGGAAAATTCAGAACATACAAGATTGAAGGCTGTTGTGCTCGAATGAGGGGTGGTGACAACAAGACAATGAATGTGAGGGTGAATATAGGGGTAGACGTGAAGTTGAACATGGGGTGAACACAGCAAATGTGAGGATGGACGCTGGGACGGGAGCCTGAATGAAACTGAAGACACAATGAATGGAAATGAAAAAAGTCCTGCATGAGACAGCAAAAGTTCAGCAATTTGTGAAGAGAACGTCATACGCGTGGGGGAAAAAATCAACATGAAGATATATATCTTGTGGAAAGCGATCATCAAGTAACGACTACCTGTTAAATAATGTCTTATTACTTGCAAATTACGCACTGACTGAAAACACTTAATCTGTTCAAGACTTCATGTCTTCTAAAGATACATTGATTAATGACAAAGATCCAAAAGTAACTAATTCTACTCGGCAATATTCTCAATACTCTCCGCTCAGCACTATCTGTGGGTAATTTGAATTTTACTACCATACGATAGATTGGGCTTCACAACGAAGCCGCATCCTTTGAGACAAGCTTATTGATCTCCTGAGCGCAAATTCTTAGCAACAGCAAGTTTTTGCACCAAAAATATGAAATAATAACATATTAGACATCACAATCCCGACCTCGGACCGCAGAATAAACACCATAGAGGCAACGGACAATTTAGATCAACACATGATTGATTTTGCGCTCGCTGTCAACGGCTATAACGCAAGAGAAAAAAATGAAAATGCATTCCAAACAACTTCCGGGAAAACTTCAAGTTTATGAAAGAGGAACTCGGAGGAATTGATTTCGTACATCTAAAGAGGAACAAAAACGTTCACGGGTGCTTCAAAATACTGAAAAAATTTCGTCGCTTTAGAGCATCGTATCCCGACAAAGTGACTGGAACCGACGAATAGTGTTCCGTAATTACACGCGAGATTTAACACTTGATGAATGCCAGGTAACAATCGTAAAGAAGACTAAATTTACAAAAGAGACCGTCTGGCGCATACTCGTGCCTGCAGAGCCATCAAACGATGATCAGACATGCGAAGCTGAACAGGGAAATCACAGTTGCAGCATGGGTCAAAACCCTCCCAAAAAACATCTACAAATTAGTTAGTGAAAGACGATTAAAAAAACCTTGGATCATTGATCGAAATTAACGTTCAAGCTCAACCAAATGACGGAAGTAAAATCAAAATCTGAAATAATTAATTTAACTCAGCGTTCACTAAAGGTTCAAGTGGAATTACACAACCTTAAGCTTTCAACTACCAGTTACCTAAAACAATTAACATAATCTCGACGGAGGTAATCGAAAACGAGCTCATGTTCTTAAATCCACACAAATCGACCGGACCTGACGCCGTAAGTCTCCGTATAGAACTATAGATGAAGAAACAGCCGAAGTGATCAAAGAACCCTTACCGAATATTTTCAGTCAATCACCCCCAACTAGGAAAGTTCCACGAGACAGGAAGCAAGCGAAGGTCATTTCAATTAAAAAAAAAACAAGTGCCCAATTGCTAACGCCTAGTCAGTCTGACATCGGTCATCAGTATAATGGTCGAATGGTTGCTAAAAACTCCAAATAATAAAACCCAAAATATGATAAGAGACACTCATCATGGGTTCCGGGAAAATGCAGCTGTTTCACAAGCCTACCTGATTTCTCTGAAGAAGCCAACCGAATCATGGACTGTACGAAATTCGCGTACCTTCGCATAAGGGTTTCATACCTCCGCAACCTTCCAGAAACCCTTCGAAGTAGTTTCCAGCGATAAGCTTTGGTCAAAGTAGAAGCCCATGGTCATTCAGAAGAAATACTCTCAATGAATAATAAGCTTGATTACGGTGGCAATCAAAGAACAGTGATTCACGAGCAATTTAGCGTCTGGTCATACGTAATTTAAGCGTTCGTCACAGGTGGGCTTTAGGCTCGATAGTCTTACTTTTCTACAACAATGAAATCAAACAAGGGAGCATCAGTAAAATTAACAGATTCTCGTAGAACACGGAAATGCGAGCAGATTTCTAAACTTCATGGAAAGAGACTTTGGATACAAGTGAAAAGATATTTTACTCCCTTCCATAATGCTCCAATCTCATCACGTCTATAACATGCAGTGCAACTTCAGTCCCTTAAACTAAGATGAGAAATCAACAAAATGGAGAGAATTCAGTATAAAGCGACGAAAACGATTCCGGAATTCCGTCACCTTAACTACGAGTGTATTCTAGGACTGACTCAACACATTTCTCTTGAAAGGATTATGATGTCAATTTTTTAACATAGACATACAAATATTTCAATGGCTTCAATGATGTTGACTAAAAAGGATTTTCAGATAATGAGGACAGTGTCCGAGCCAGAAATTGACGGCCAAAAATTGCTCAACAAAAATTTGAAGACAGCTCAAACTCAAGATTTTTCCAATTTCAAATGGTCAGAACCTGGAATCTGCTCCCAGAAAATGCTGTCTCTGCTAGCACGGTAAAAGCATTCAAAAATCGTTGTGACAAATTACTGGGTTGGGAATCCCGAAACATTTTAAAGTATGAGGGGTTACTGAAATTTCAGGGAGACTTGAAGAGTAAAACTTTTTTCTTAATTCAATGGGCACGATTAAAGATTACCTTTCAATATTTTTAAGACTCCCTTGTTACTGCCTCATCGAATTGTAGCATCAACATTTTACATAAATGAGGTGATCTGGGCTTCAATGTTACTCCAATGCAAAAAAATCTGTTGAATCTCGGAACTGCACTTTGTGTAACAGCTGCGTTTAGAGCCAGTGTTAAAATGAAAGTAGTGGTGCTTGAGCGTGAAAATTCATCACTTTTGATGTGTTTCTTTGGTGCCTGTGCGTGATCAATGTTTGATGGCGCGGGGCTTGGAGGTAACCCGAGAATGGGCCTCTTGTTTTTTTTTGTTTTTGCAATATTTCATTTTCTCCTATTCTCTTCTGTTCAATTCTTTTCTAATTATTGGTCGTAAACTGCTCAATAAATAAGGACCAGCCATCAACAACACACTAGTCAGAAATTAAAGACTCGGAAAAAACGCTAAAATTTAGAGGTTATCGCCGAAGCCCTGAAGAAAAGAAGCCTCTTACACCCTCCCTGCTATTAAAGCTGTCGTGAGACTCTTGTGGTCAGCCTTTGAAAGGCTCTGAAAAATTCTCTCGACTTTTATTCAAGCTGGAAGGAATCATATATTCGTATACACCTCGTGAGCTTGTCCTTTAAGAAACATTTTTCTTCATAATTCGTGCATTGATTTCTACAAAGTGCAGGTCGATCCCGCTAACACTTGTGCAAGATGCTCTCAGATCTTGGTCACAATCACAAGCCCATAGCTTGATTTCTTTGGAGCAAACCGAATCATATCATTGCTGATTTTGCGTTTAAAACTATGTGAGTATTGCTTCAGGTTCATGAATTATTGACAGGCAGTGTGCTCGGCCTCGGCCACTTAGAACATTTCTTTTTGCGGGGGTCTATATCAAGAGAAGAGCACCCTGCCTCATTTTATGTTTACCCGGGAGTGCATGCATGAAACGCTATCACACATGTCAGTACAGCCCCAGTAAGTTTGCTCAGCACGTTCACTTGAACATTTCCAAGGCCGCGCCGCATTCTCCGCGCTGGTGCCGAGAGAGAAAGTTTCGTTTCAAATTTTATACTTAGCATTCAGCAGGCGAGAGTACGTCCCTCATCACCGTCCGCACGACGTCCAATTCACTGATTCTAGAATTTGGAGATCCCTTGGCTTAGAACTTCTGGAATCTTGGGATTCTGGAATTGTGAGATTATTTGATTCAACAATTCTGAAATTTCAAAATTCTTGGTTGCAAAGATTCTGTGGTTTTGAGATTCCTTGATTCAGGTATTCAAAATTTTGAGATTCTTTGGTTCAGCGATTCTGGGGATTCAAACTCTTCTGTTTAGGGATTGTGAGAATTTGCAACGACAGGAATTCTGGGATTTCACGATGAATTAGTTGAGAGATTCTGAATTCTGAAACTCCAAATTTCTAAAAATTCTGGGGTTTTGAGATTTCTTGCGTCGGAGATTTTAGGATTATAGACATCTTTGGTTTAGAGATTGTAGGATATTTTGATTCCTTTTAGTTTATAGTTTCTGGGCTTTAAAATTTCTGGAAGTGAAAACTATCGAGGTGCGGAGTTTTTGTGGTATTATGTTCTCCAGAGTGCTCTGCAGCATTGAGTGGCAGGGCAGAGCAGAGCTGGCGCGGTGTTTTATGTTAGTGGTATTCCTATTAGGGTGGCTAGACAAGTTGCACCGAGCAGGGCAGGGCAGTGCTGTCCGGAGCCGTCGCTCGAGGCGTTTTACCACACTGAATGCTAAAACACCATTCAGAAGCTAGCAGTCAGTTGCTAAGTTCGTACAGGACGAATGTCGAACTTCTGATCTCCTCGGTGCAAGCTATTCCTGCGATCTGGGATGCATCTCATCCATAATATTTCGATCGTGGCTATGTTAATGAACAATGGTCATTTATTGCACACGCTATGAGAGTTATTTATTTATTCGTATATAGGTATTTTCCATCTCATAAATTGGAAACCAATACCTCCATCCAGTATTTTCTTTGTAAATACCTACACATTAATGCGTACCAATGCCGAATATTTATGTATCGGTTTCGTGTTTGGCGCACGGCGCTTATATACTCCAAATACACCTTTTTATGTATAAACTATTAGTATTTAGTTATAAAAATTAATCTTTTTTCTCCAAAGTATTACTGAAAAAACACAGATTAGGTCATCTGTGCGTCAAATGTGGAGGAGAAGAATTTTTAACTTTTGCTGGACCAGAGTGAAGCGCTGGGCACGGCCGACACAGAAATGCTTTGGTTTGCGTTTTATCAGAATTACAGTGGTGAAAATAACTTTGGAAGTATACAACTAAAAAACTATTAGTTTCTCCAAAATACGGTTGTAATGTTCGAATGCTATGGACTAAATTCTACGGGAAAATTGCAAAAAAAAATGAAACTTAGTGCCGCACGCCATACACAAACAATTATTTTATACTTTGATATTGTTTATTAATTTAATAATTCAAAATTCGGTTTGTTATATCCATAAGTTTATACGCTTGAACGAATATGTTCCTTGTTCTGTAATATATCTACACGTACAACACTGCAAAATAATTCAGATTCAAGTATCTATAAGGTTTCGTCATTCTACAGTAAATTATTTGCATGATTATTTTATCAGCAATCATAACTAGCATGTTATCATGCAATTAATTCCTTGTAGAATTCCTGGAGTTATTGTAAAACAATAATAAAGCCATTTTAATCATTGTGTGTAGAAATATTGCAGGGAAATAAAAAGTACCATATGACAGTGTGCGGAAATACTTGCAATGCTCACAACATAATGCATAACATAGCAACATATAAGTTCAGTTGCCAATTTTCAGTTGCCAATTTAAAAAATAAGTTCAGTTGCCAATTTTTAAAATGTAGAAAATCATCTTCCAACGTTGCGCTGAGCTTTCTACTACATGCTCATTTAAATAACAGCTTCTCACAGACGTGTGATATGCATTATCACACACTTCGTCCACTCCATGTGGAGTTCAAGTCCTGATGTAGAAGTTCCTTCTCATTGCTGGAAACAGCGTGTTCTCCAGAAATCCTTCTCTAAAACCAAGGGTCTCCGAATTTGTTGAAGCAAAACAGAAAGCTTTGATCTTGGGTGACGGCCCACGGCGCTTCTCTTTGGTCGACAGAATCCTCTTATACATCATACTTTTTTTCGCGATTCAAAATGAGCGGTCGTTTTATATTCTGTGTTCTTTGTATTTTGATCTAACGCGATGAGCTTTCGTTAATGTCAGTCCATTAGGGAATGCTGTACAAATTATTCGAATATTCCTCTTGAGCTTTCATCACTGAAGCAAACCAAATGGACAGTTCTTTCTTTTCTCTTGAGCAGATTAATGCTTTTCTCATGCTAGTGAATCATTAAGACATTCTATAAAAATATGAAACGAAGCACAACGTGGAATGGCTCTGATGCTGCCAGAAACATGCACCATTATTTTCGAGTAATTCTTGAATCAATGTGAATTTGATTTGAGTTGATGAGTCTGGTATTAAACTTAGTGCTAGTGATTCTGAAAAATACTGAGCACATCATTCCAAAACGAATTGTAAAAACTTTTTTTGCGTTTTTAGGTATTTTATTGGGTATAACTAGCGTCGTTAATCGTGACTTTCATGGAAAAATATTTCGCTGAGTTAATATACATCAGAATATTTGAAGAATTGAATTTCACGGTATGAAAAACAAAATTATTATTTTGATATTATTCAAAGCCGTTTCACTGGTTGCGTTAACTGCGTTAATTAAATTATTCGTTATTTTTGAAGCAGCGACTTTTGCCCTGAAAAGATGCTTGGCGCCTCTCTGTGTCTGGCCGCAGCCAATTACAGGCCGCCAGTGTTCGGCCGTAGATCGCCGATGATCTTCGAAGGGCTCGTCTGCCGTCAGTAGTTGGACGATCATAGGGACAGCGAGGCAAGCGATTGGTCGTGCTCTCCCATGTTATGAGCACTCCAGCACTGGTGTAGGACGCCTGTCTCGTGTCCTACAATGGCCTGCGCCTGCCTCATGTCCTGCAATGGCCTGCGTGCAGTTTGTGTCCCCATTGGGCAGGATTTAATCCCGAGATGAGACTCGTGTTTATGTGTCCCTCGTGCATATCAGTCGCCGTATTGTGCTCACACTGGCGTTATTCCCCTCGTCCCGAGGCCAATTCTCAATACCGCTGCCGACGATTCCAGGCTTTCAGTACTGGTCCAGCTCAGGGTGTCTTAGTGCTCTCTTACTGTACAGTCGTCTGGCGTTTTGAGTCTATTTTCATTTTGATGATTCTCAGAACCAGCATTTTAGAAACTTTACATGGTTTTCATGCTGGTTCGTACGTTTAAAGTAGAGGTGATGCAAATGTGTCCGGATTTCTTCATATATCGTCACGTGTAGCCCACAACGCTCCATGCTACATCGCTAATGTCGATTTCTGCTGATAACATGATCATGAGGCCTGTGTCTTGGAAGCCAAATTTATTTTCCAGTCGATTCCAGAAGTTTTTGTTGATTAATACGTATTATGTCGATAGTGATGTTGATGATGAAATTTTTTTTCGGAGCCCTTATCGGCACCGTGGGAGAGTGGAGGTTGAGGTTTCTTGGACGACGATTTATTTTTTTTAATTTTTTAGCAGTTAGAAAATGCTGTCCTGTGTAACATTGCAATCCTCGGTGCTTACATGTATAAGTAATATTAAAACCGTAGTTTTCTAGTTATGGTTTCAATTCCCAAAATATTGAAAATTTATGTTAACTACCTGTTGCTCATTACTCCGATTGATTTCCGGCTAAGAGCGGTCGATGCAGTCACTCGGTCTCACACTGCTGTATGTACAAACATCTGATATGCAGGTGGGCAATTTTAGCGGAGGGAGAGTGCTAATTTCTCTTAAATATTTCTCTTCACATCGAAATCACAAGTCTTCATTGCGAAAATAATTTCCCCCCTGAAATGTAATCGTTGTATCAGAAGTTGTGCTTGCTATCCCGATTGTTAACGGAAAACACGTAATGCATCCGTCAACTCACGAGAAAAAGTTTTCAAGGATCTCAGCTATATATAATAAGTCATAAAATATAAATGCAGGCTAAAAAAAAAAATTTTACTCAAAAACTCTCCTCGATTTAAAAGCATTGAAATTCGGTGCTGTTCAAACGACTTATTTCGCCTATGTTTGTGAAAAAAACTTTTAGAATTGTCGCACCTCAATAATATCTCCTCTGACTTTCAAAATAGTTTGTTTTGGTTGCAAACTTGGCAGTCCGTTGAGGGTTCAACGGCGACGCTGCATCATTGTTTTTCCTCCATGAAGTTGTTTACGCACGATAGCGCGTGATCGTCATGTTTAGTATCCGCCGTCGCCCGCTACTTGAAGTAAAGGTTAATTTTTTGACAACTCCTAAGATAATATTTACGTCATAATATTATTCGAATGCACTGCTGCATTTTTGTTCGAGATCCCGTTTTGGTGGACGAATCTGAGCTCGTAATTCCGTCTTTTGCATCGGACTGGTGAAGCGTGGAGGATCCGTTCGTGGTTGAATGGCGCTCTATAAACTCTCCGGAATCGAATAATATATAATCTCGTCTCTGCTGGGGCGTTTGTAAAAATATTTTGTGAAGAGGACCTTCCAATCAGATTAGTTTTGCTCTACGATGTGCCGGGGAGTTTCGGAACAAATTCTGGTCTTAGAGAGCATTCTCCTCTCAAGTTGAACTATAATGCTACACACTCAGGATGCATGTATTTTCAACGAGTTAAAACAAATTAGAGTTTTTGTTTTTATTTGGTTGTAGGTAAACAGTAAACAAACGTAAGTTCCTGTGTTTGAAAAAGTTATCTATTAGCTTAATAGTTATTTTTTATTTGTCAAAAGGCAAAAAAAAAGAATTTTATGGCAGCTAATAAAATGAACACCTTTGGTTAAACAGCCCAGAAACTCGGCCAGAATGAAACAACATTTTTGAAACCGTATTGCCTGAAGGTAATGGTCTGCCTTTGTCGATGATTTAACGAATTTCAAAATAAAAGTTAGACAAGTTCACAGCTGCGTCAAAAGCGACAAATTCCTCAGACAGGAAGAGCTTTGAACGCGTCCACACAACGTACTTCCCTGAGCACCCGCATGAACAAATTCAATACTTTTTTCTTTTGACAAACTTCAAGCTCAGTTTGGAGAGCAGAACCGAGACTCACAAAGCTTGCATTGGGATTTGGTATATGATTGAGATGGATCAGCTGAAAATGTAATATATGATGGATCAGCTAAAAATGTTGTTAAGCTAAATGGATGAATAAGGCTTGAAACGAAGATAATAATTTTGATGCTTATTTTTTGAGGTGTAAAATTTTGTGTAGAGCTAGTTGAAGTTTTCAAAATGTGAACCCGATCTGAAGCCTAATTTCGAGAATGTGCATCTGGTCTTCAGACCTATCTGGAGAAAGCTTGAACTAGGGACCAAGTATAAAAACTCCCTTCCTTTGATTCTAACCACACCTGAAATTGAGCGACGAAAATTGAAAAATTCATTCCAATACGCGAAGTCCGTTTACAAGTGTCTCCCCACTGCACTCTTTGTTTTTGATTACTCTTTGACTAACGAAACTAGTTATAAAACATAAACGATAAATTTCTCGCTAGAATGTCGTATTTTCCTACAGTGCGTCGGAGTGTTCGCTCAATATTTCGTCTATGTGCGGTTCCTTTCAACCAAATATTAGGTTTCAGCTGTGACAAAGCGATTCCGTGAACTATAGACTGATTTTTTAGGGCACGTACGTACTTTTATCATAAGTATTCGTGCAACTTATGATACGATGTGGGGTATTATTTTTGAGCGTCAAGATACGGTCTTGTTTCTTGAGAGTAACAATGGAAGTTTCATAAACGGATTGGTGCCCTACAATTTTTTGATTTTTTGGCATCAAATGTTGTAAAAAAATGAAAATCTCTCAATATTTGGAACGTTGCATTCATGCCACGAAAATATCATTACAACACCTCGTCTAAGCTTCCTTCATTGGATACTTTGTTGTGCGAAATGGCGAATTTATGATATACGTTACTTGGTATCTCCTTGCCAGTAATTATAGCTTTAGACAATGGGACTTCTATAACAATTGAGCGCTGTGATGAACTACATCACAAGTTCTCGCATGCCTGTCGTACTCCTGATTTCCTGATTGTAGCTTGCTTATACACTTACGTCATGCATTCATAGATATTCGAAGAACTTTATTTTAAAATGACGACTTTGATTCAGATGGCTTAGAATTTCGACAGTTGTGGAACGATTATTACATCGAATAATTTATCATTAATAAAATAAATAGCATACATTGAAATTAATATTCATTTACACTCAAATTTGAGAAATGATATTTCCGGTCGCTCTCGCCTAAATTAGCGACATGATTTTTTTGAGGGTCTAAATTAGAAGCGAGTTTTTCTGCCACGTCTAGCCAAATGATGCTACGAATTGACGCGCCTCCGACGAATTATTCCCGGCCGTGATTGACGGAGGTCGGCCCTTATTTTGAGGTGTCTTGCGTGTCTTTTGTAAAGCCAGAGGCACAGGGAGAGGGTATAGTGGTAGAAAAGGTAGTGACAGAGGAGTAGTGGCAGAGCGGGTAGTGACAACGAGAGTAGAGGCAGAGAGAGAAAGTAGAGGCAGTGCGGGTAGTGGCACAGAGGTTAGTGGTAGAAAAGGTAGTGACAGAGGAATAGTGGCAGAGCGGGTAGTGACAGAGAGAGTAGAGGCAGAGAGGGTAGTGGCAGAGAGGGTAGTGGCAGAGAGGGTAGTGGCAGAGAGGGTAGTGTCAGAGAGGGTAGTGTCAGAGCGGGTAGTGGCAGAGCGGGTAGTGGCAGAGAGGGTAGTGGCAGAGAGGGTAGTGGCAGAGAGGGTAGCGGCAGAGTGGGTAGCGGCAGAGAGGGTGCACAAATGTACAAAAGAGCAATGCTATTGATCTCTGCTGATAATGGCGTAGAATGTTTAGAACATTTTACAATTGCACGCATTTATTAATATATAATATGTTCGCACGGAGGGTAAACATTATTTCTAATTAAAATTTTTTGAATCTTTGGCATCAAATGTTGTAAAAAAAATTACTACCCATTTAAAGGTCAGCATTTTTGTACTCGCGTTATAGGTAGCATCAGGTTGTCACCGATATCAGGATGAGAACGGAACTGCCTCTCGCCAGTGAACTCCAAAGAACACGTTAGGGAACAAATTTAACAAGAAATGCAAAATATTCAGGCTTTTCTAAAAAGAGGACCGCTAAGCACTGTGAGGCGTTGAAATGTCAAGTGTTGATTTTTCTCGAAATCTTTTCTCACGAATGAAAGAAAATGGAGCTCGAAGAAGAAATTTTACATTGGTAGGAAACTTACTTAACAAATTTGTTGTTTATATAAGTAAGGTTTAACGGATGCGGCAGTTCAAATTTTTTTAAACTTGGAGTTCCATTTATCTTGAATGTTGAACAAAGGTTGCGAGCTATTAGATTTTCATTCCAGTACTTGAGCTAGAAAAACATGAGATCTTATTAGATGTGTCCAATTGATAGATTGAAATTCTTTGTATTGCAATAACGCATTAATTGCTTTCGTGGGGCTGCTATAGTTGGTCAAGTGAGGTTGTGTGTAGCAGAATTGGATATCCGATTTTATTAATCGAATACATTTCTAACTTTTCTTAGTGTATGAAATAAATTTGCACGATATTATTTTAGTTCCTTCACTAAAATTTAGTAAAAAAGATAGAAAAATCGTGGAATGATTGGAATGGTATTCATTCATACTGGTACGCAAATGATCAATCTACCTAGTGGTACACATGCTGACCATTGCGTAGTCAACGGGTTAAAATGTTTAATTTCTAATTATCCTCTGTGAAGGGAAAGCATTTCAGGCCAATTTTTTCTGCATAGCTAAAGTATAGTGACTCTCCTCCAATATTCCTCGCAAAAAATCCTTAGGCGGAACTCCAAATGCGCATGCGTAAGACTCGCACTTTTTTGTCTTCGTTATCTCAGGAGGAGAACCGGCGAGCGACAGGGTAAAAAAATCAGGAGTTTTCGCTTTCTTTTATTATCTTAATAGGACCGTGGCCGAGCAATAGCGAGCTAAGAAGTCTATCACAAAGCAATTTACGGGGCAATATTCTCGCGCAAATTACTCCAATGATCAGGGAAAGCGCGCTGCAGACCTGCGCACGAGGCGTCAATGCTGCGCCACTTAGGGAGAGAGGGGAAAGGAGATACATCAGCAGGAAATGAGCCATTATGTGATAATGTGATAAGTGCTAATTTAGCGTGTATGGGGCGTCAAGGGCAAGTCTTCTATCATAAAACAGGTGTTTCTTTTTTTTAGCGGAGCGCTCTTTTGAACTTCTTTATGTGTGTTCTCTCAGCCCCACGTGGCAACTATTTTTTAACGGGTCTTATTTTGGTGGAATCATCATAAAAGCGATCGGGAAATACCGAAGGTACTCTTCCAGCTTACATAGAATTATGTCACCATAAAATTGTCGCTATATAATTTCTAGTGCAATTGTTAGCGATAAATAACATTCTGTTGGACCGACATCAGTGACACGGGGAACTGACAAATTCGTTGCTTATGGGCACTTTACACATTTTATTTAATTTAGTTCTCCTTGAAAACTATTTAGTGCATTCCGGATTTTTGGCAATGATGGAACATCATTCCTTTAAATATCTCCGTACCATCGATCGCATGGGGCAGCAAAACATTGTGAGGTATTTTCCCTTGTTTCCTTATTGTTGGCCGCTGTCGCAAGCCATCATCATAGAATGAATAGTCTTATATCGGAGTATCCCACTGTGTTTGTATATTGGTCTTTGCGATGTCGTTTGTCTTGTTTCTCTCTGACTTGTAAAGATCTGCAAAACAGTGTAGAGCTAACAACCGTTGATCTAACAGTTGTTAAAGAGCTGTAGAACAGTGTAGAGCAAACAGCTGTTGATCTAACAATTGTTAAAGAGCTGGAGAAAAGTGTTGATCTAAGAGCCGTTGATCTCACTGCTGTTAAAAAACTGTAGAACAGTTGACATTTAACAGCCGTAAATTCATTGTGTTGCATAACGTAATGGGGTTTATCATTATTTAACAGCTGCAAATCTATCCTTATCGATGGCGATTTTTGCGGGATAAAGCAATGAGTCTTAACTAGTTATTTACCTAGTCTTGACTATTTAAAATATATTTGCTATGTTTTAACTAGCGCCATGAAAATTTAAAATGGTTTTGCCGATGTTTTATTGTCTTCTAATTGGAACTTAACCTCTGCCATTATATTACTCAAGAGCAAAAGATAACAACTTAAAATTTTCAGGTTTCCAAGTAATATCATCATTTCATATCGGCATTGAATACAGCACATCAGCACAAGTTGATGAATTCCTTTGATTATGAAAAGTTCTATAGAAACGTGTGGGAGCAAGAATAAAATTCCGTTCATTTAGAAGTAAGGCTTGGCTTGTCATAAGATGATCCTTTCTATTGATTAAATTGAAATATTGGTGGAAGTTCAAGTTTATCCTGTGACAGCAGATACATTGCACACGGCTGGTTGTGATGCATCGAGGAACCTTTGGCATCGAACAGTTGTACCATCACACTATGCATCAACGTCAACATTGTACACTATATCATTGCACATCATCGTCAACATTGTACATTGTGTCATTGCACATCAACTTCAGCGACCCTTTACGTTGTGATATTATGCATCAACATCAAGCCATCACATTTTGCATCAACATCAACGAGCCATCACATTATGCACCAAAATCAACGCGCCATCACATTGTGCATCAATGTCAAAGAGCCATCACATTATGCATCAACGTCAACGCGCCATCACATTATGCACCAACATCAAAGAGCCATCACATTATGCATCAACATCAACGAGCCATCATATTATGCACCAACATCAACGAGCCATCACATTATGCATCAACATCAACGAGCCATCATATTATGCACCAGCATCAACGAGCCATCACATTATGCACCAACATCAACGAGCCATCATATTATGCACCAACATCAACGAGCCATCACATTATGCATCAACATCAACGAGCCCTCATATTATGCACCAACATCAACGAGCCATCACATTATGCGCACACATAGGCGAGTCATCACATTATGCATCAACATCAACGAGCCATCACATTATGCATCAGCGTCAACGAGTCATCACATTATGCATCAGCGTCAAAGCGCTTTGCCATCACGCAAAAAATTTAGTGAAAACATTGCACTTGTCGTGACCAGTCGTTGTCGAATGCAGCTCGCTATTTACCTCCAATTACCTGAACAAAGAAGCTCGGCCGCTTGTTTATGAACTCAACTACGCGTGTTTACCTTTGAATAATACAAAGTTCATTACTGATGGAGCGCAACTCGGTGCGCGCTGCTTATGGATCACTGCAGGCAGAGTGGACAAGCAGCTCAAAGTGTGCATTGCTACGCGATTATTTTTCTGTTGTGCCGTAATTCCAGAAATTCATCGTTGAGAGTCGTTTCTCTTATGACGGATTATTTATAAGCAGCCACTTTAGAGCAATATTTTAACTGATTTTAGAATTTTTTTTCCGCGTGAAGTTTTTGTAGTGGATGTAGGGAAAGGTTTTGTAACGTTTCTTTTCGCTTTTTTAACTCGTTCGCGCCTCTGCTCAATAGGGTTTCAATCCCCCAGCAGATAAAGGGTAAAATAAATAGTGCAATGTGACGGTAAAATCAACTAGGCATTGGGAGTTACAGAGTAACAGGCACAGTCACTTGTTTCTTGTTTTGACTAAATGAGACAAGGGTTGAGGGGATACTTATAGTTTAAAATTGTTAAACGTGTAAAATATTTACAGAGTCTTAGGGTTTGATACGTGTTATATAAAATATTTCCCAATGCAATGCATTGCAACAGTCAAGACTTACATCGATGCGAGGGCACTTACCTGCACTGAGCACACATTTCAATGTATGCTAGTGCGGTGTACGGGAAATTGGTGCGTTTGTCAACACCGCACTAATGCATTACTAATTTGATATTCAGTATAATAATATTATAATAATATAAAATTGGTTGATAATGGAGCACCATATCCCACTAGCGAGCAAATACTATTACTTTACACACTAATGTATATGTATATTATTCGCAGCCAAAGCTGTTGGGAGAAAATAATATTTAGAGCATTTGCTTATATCAGCCCTACTATATGTGAATCGTTTGCTATCATATGACATGGAATATTTGGAGCAGATGCTAATATCAGACACGCAATATTTGGAGCAGATGGTATTATCAGACACGCAATATTTGGAGCAGATGCTAATATTGGTCTAGCAATTTTTGGAACAAATGCTAATATCAGACACGCAATATTTGGAGCAGATGCTTATATTGGTCTAGCAATATTTGGAATAAATGCTAATATCAGACACGCAATATTTGAAGCAGATGCTAATATCAGACACGCAATATTTGGAGCAGATGCTAATATCAGACATGCAATATTTGGAGCAGATGCTATTATCAGACACACAATATTTGGAGCAGATGCTAATATCAGACACGCAATATTTGGAGCAGATGCTAATATCAGATACGCAATATTTGGAGCAGATGCTAATGACCCCTGCACCAGGCGTGTGAAGGCAGCGGTGCGGCCTCGGCTTAAGAACTTCTATGAATAAATTTCGGCTCTGCTCCGAGTCCCACTAACTCCATCGAGCGCATATAGTCACTATCGGCTGGCCAGTCACCATACGGCCTATGATCACTGTCAGTCGTACTGTAAAAATCACTCTGACAGAGTCACCATCAGTCGCACGGTCAATATCAATCTGTCAGAGTCAAAAAAAGTCGCACAGGGTCAATATCAGTGTGCCAGAGTCAATACCAGTCTGCCGGAGTCACTATCAGAGTCGGGTAAAGTTACTGAATCACTATCAGTCTGCCAGAATCGCCTAAACATGCGCATAAAACGCAAAAACAGTGTTGGCTGTGGGGTGAGCCACAGCGCTGCCTGCAGTCACATACTCAAATCTTCTTCATGGACTTCACTACCAAAATGTTTAGTGCTACCAGGGACTTCGCCACAATTAACTGCTGAAGCGTTATCTACTTGCTGTGTCTAATGCAGCATTTTCTATACGCTGCAGCATTATCTGTTCGCTGCAACTGCTGCAGCAATGTCTATACCCGCTACAGCTAGATGATGTAGCAATATTAAGTCTCTACGTGTGTCAGTGTGATCCCTCATTACAGCCTCTGCAGTAATCTTTGCTCCACAGAGCGGCAAGTTGAGCAGCACACTGACTTAAGTCAAGAAAGGACCTTTGACTGATCGTAATAACAGAGCAGCTCTCGTCGCGTGCATGCGGGAGAGAACATCTGTCGGTGCTATTACTTTAATCTGAATATGCCCTGCGAGAACAAAGAGTGTTGTTGCAGATTAAGTTATCATAGTTTGGTCCTTACGTCAATTGTTCGGAATTTGCAGTTCCGGTCGCGACATCTAAAGGAGCAGCTCTGCATGACCCCGAGTTGCTTTCAGCATTTCCCTACGCAAAGGATACACTTCTTGCTTTTATTTCGTTTCTTTCGAGGTATCATTCGCCCTCGGACAGTTAGAAATTCATATTCTGTGATGGTCATGCGCACGCAGTTCATTCAGGTTAATGACTGGCAAGTATTCACACCGATTGTGCTTGGTTTGCGCTGAATATTGGTGCAAAAGTTTACGCAATTTTCGAATTCCAATTGTTATTTACTGATGGAAAGGAAAGAAATAATCAAATTTGGGAGGTGCAGGCGCACGGTCACAGTGTTGAGTGGCCGGAGATTCCATGAAATTTACATAGAAATGCGAAAAAGTGTACCAGCTTTTTGAATCCTAATAACTCTCGGACTAATTACTCAATTTGAACGATGCTTTCTTTGTCCGATACAGTAAATTTTTCACTTTTTAAAAAGAGAACAAATGCACTTATTGATGGAACATTTCTATCACTGAAGTTGGAAACGTTTGAGCATATTTGAAAACTCCAGAAATATTATCAACCGACGGTAACACCCACGCAAAATATAAAAGATGAAGAGAGCAGATTTTTAATAACTTCAATGTTCAGCGTGAAAATTCAGGCATGATTATTGCATATGGTAAAAGATGACGAATGCAGTTTGAAAATGCTTTGGAAGAAATGGCCTTTGAGTTAGAAATTAAAAGACATCTTCATGTTGTACAGTTCTAGTAGGGGTTCAATAAAATTTTCCAGGGAGTCAAAATATATGTGATCATTTACCTCACAGTAGTTTTGAGTGTCATTATTTGCTGAGGAATCAAGTTATTTCGACACAATCCAATTCTTAACTGATGTTATGTTCTCTCAGTGTTTCAGATATGCCCACCCGTTGTTCCCTTGCTGTAATTAATATTTTCACCAAGGACTGCATTATTAGCTTCAAAAAGAG
This sequence comes from Platorchestia sp. MABIK, assembly GCA_014220935.1. Lineage (NCBI taxonomy): Eukaryota > Metazoa > Arthropoda > Malacostraca > Amphipoda > Talitridae > Platorchestia > Platorchestia sp. MABIK. Next base: position 13,261 of record JACJUY010004082.1, on the reverse strand, counting down.
AACAATTTTCCAAGCTGAATGAAGCGAATATTAAAATTTGATACCTGACAAGGGAATCAATCACATTGAAGCAGCGGGTGCAATATTTCTTCTACTTCCTCTATAATGCACTCAGAAACTATTGGAGAACTAAGTTTTTGACTTACGATTTTAAGAAAACTGCAGTGTAATAGATTTGAAGATACTTCATCAATATCCTCCGTTTTTTTCTTAATGTTGCGCTCAACAATACGAGTACAATATTATTGTGCTGATGCTAATGCCGCGGAAAATATCTCTGCACTGCAAAATAGCAATTCCATAATTTCATGTGTTGCACGGATGAAACAACTCGTTGAATACATAATAATAGGGATAAAGTTATTTGACAGGGAGTGTGAGAAAAGCCATTGCGAGACGAGCGCAACTCTGAAGCAAAGTGCCACTTTTGATGCCGTTTGTTTATGTCTTCAGTATCCTGCTTACGATCGTCCGCTCCAAGTTTTGAGGTGCACATATTCTGCCAAGAGCTTGTTTCTGCCATAATATCGACATCAAAGCTCGTTTGTGTCGTAACTGGGAGCTCTAAAAAGAATTTAGTGGCCGACGTCTCTCCTCATCTACGGAGTAATTTTGGCTTATTTATAATTTGAAATAAGGCGGAACTGCTTCTTTGGTGAAACCGTGACCCAGCGACGGCTTTTAGATAGTGTTCATGGCTCGACCTTTTCTGCCTGTTAGGAAACTTCTGCTACGGAGTTCAAACACAATCCATAATAACCAGGTGCTCTTCTTCACCAAAGATCATACGAAAGTTTATAACTAAACTCCCAAATGGCTCTTTAATGCCACTCAGTTGCTAATTTCTACTGCTGCCATCGCTGTCTTCGTTGTTATTGCACAAGTGAGACTTGAGACATACGCACGCTCGCGGTCTCAATTTTTAAAAAAGCGGACTGGGCTCAATATTTTTATGTTTGCAGAGAATGTTTTATTCGGATGCTGCGAAAATATGTTAGGATTATGTGAACTAATTTACGGAATGGGTGACTGAGAGGATTTTTTTCGTGTTTGTTGGAAATTTGAGCCGGGGCAGAGGTGCGGAGTGCGGCCGCTGACGCGTAATAAGTTTGTGCCCAACTTCGGCGACGAGGCGACGCCTGCGACGTGACCGATGGCCGTCGAAGAGACACCAAAAAATAACGCGAGAAGATGCTCGTGGGAATAAGATGGGCAGGACCCTAAAATAACGTTGGACATCTTCAGAAAGAAGTCGGGATCGTTAGAGAGTAATAGGGGGCCTCATTCTAACAATTTTCGGGAAGACACGAGCAGAAATTTTATCTAGGATTCCTGAAAAAGAAGTTTGGACAGTTCGAAATCTTCAGAGTGCACATTTTCACCAATTTTTACCGACGACGCACGTGTGCATTGCGGTAGCCTCCTATTTCAGGGAAAAAGGTGAAATTTTTTCTTGAAGCACTAAGCCAGAATCTTGAGTGTGCTAGAACAGTTTGATGAATTATTATTGAAGCATTAAATCTAATAAATTTCTGATCAACTGTAGTAAACTATACATGTTTCTAAAGGAATTTGGTATCTTCTTGAAAAGATTGCTCAGCAACGTTGACGATCTAAAAGTATACCACAAAGGTTTGCTGGTGAGATAAAGTTGAACTTGCGTCAAAAGAGTTCGAATGAGTAAGCAGGGCTTGTCTTTACAGGCATCAATTTTTTAAGAAAACTGTTTTGAAGGCGTCGCTTGGAAGAACCTGCGATTCAAGATGCACTTTGCCATGAATTTTTCACATAAATTTTTACGAGCGGCATGAGTTTGAACTAGGGCTTTGACATCTCCGACGGAACTTGGCACAGTTAGGTCGCTGGGGTTGACTTCCGACTGCCAATTTTTATCTAAGTTTGGCGGCATTGCAAAGGGCGATGGTCTCCTGAATGCATCTTCAGCAGTAACAGCACGAGGGGTAAGAAAGGGTAGAAGGGGGAGGGGTCCACTTGCAGGAAGTTAGAACAACTTTCTTGACGCAGTTATGACGAAGATATAGAGCAATTTCTTGAGATTTGGTCACACTAAAGCAGCGGCAGCACCTCGGCCGAACTTCATGTCATTTAGGGGCCTTCAAACTTCTTCTTCGAACAAACCTCGTCACCTGCAGAGCCAAACTCGTTGGACTTGAGATGAAAATCGAGGGCAAAAATTTTTCGTAGTAATGTTTCCCGAACGTAAAGGGTTGTTGTGTTCATAATTGCACTCTCGTTAGAGACCAAAATTGCAATATTATTTTATTTTATTATAAAACATTTATTGACAGTTAGTTAGAAACTTTTGTTTTCATCTGCACCCTCATTTGCGCCCTGGATTACACCATTTTATTTATTTCATCATGACACTGACACATTCATTGCTAGTCAGCTTACAAATTTTTGTTCATAGCTGCACTCTCAATTGCTTCCTAAATAACAAATTCTCTCGATATTTATTTCACTATGATGTAAATATTTACTGCGGGCCAGTCAGGAAAAATGCGATTAGCTTCATTTACGGAGAAATGCTGTTGTGAGGACTGTGATGATGTTGTGAGGACTGTGATGCTGTTGTGAGGACTGTGATGCTGTTGTGAGGACTGTGATGCTGTTGTGTGGACTGTGATGCTGTTGTGAGGACTGTGATGCTGTTGTGAGGACTGTGATGCTGTTGTGAGGACTGTGATGCTGTTGTGTGGACTGTGACGCTGTTGTGAGGACTGTGATGCTGTTGTGAGGACTGTGATGCTGTTGTGAGGACTGTGATGCTGTTGTGAGGACTGTGATGCTGTTGTGAGGACTGTGATGCTGTTGTGAGGACTGTGATGCTGTTGTGAGGACCAAGATGAAGGAAATGCCGCGCGCTTTGAGTTGCACGAACCACGATTTTGTCTACGCCGGCGAACGTTTCGTAACTGAAATATTGTTCGTAATTGCAGCAAACGAAACATGCTGGCTCTTGACCTGAGTGTGAGAGATTGGAAAAGTAATCTTGTAGTCCAGCCTAAACTGTGGTCGGCTCAAAGCATGAGAGAAGTGCATAGAAGAGAGTGATGTCGGAGTTCAAACTGTGGTCAGCTCAATGCTAGCCAAGGCTTCTCCTTATGGCAGTATATAGGAATCGTAAATAACATTGGAAACAGTGTGCATGTTGTAAGTAATGTTATAAGGTTGACACGCACGTCTCCGAAATTGTTTAACGCTTAGGACACATTTATATCGATATTTGAGTGCGGCTTCACTTCGCAAAATGAGTTCATTATTAGAGGATGAAATAAATTTACTTTGCTTGAAATTTTAATACAAACGTAGCCGGTTGGGAATCGGAAACGTGTGAATGTAATTTGTAAAATATATTGAGATCAATGAGATCGCAGCACAACATCGAGAAATGGTAAGCTTTTTGTAATTTCTAAACTTCACTTTATGCAGTAAATAAACAAGGGCTCTTCTTTTAAATGATAGGTAACTTATAGCCATTAAAATCGAAATCAAACTGTATATGCAAGAAATGTTACCGTTCCTTAGAGTAACCATTTAGAACAAATCGGGCGAAAACGGTTAAATCGTGATCAGTATTCTCACAGAAAATAAAGAGAGAACGGTACTCTGCATAAGCCGCCAGCGGTTCAGCCGGCAGGGTCACCGAAACGAGCACGGGTCGCCGGCCTGAGACCCGAGTGCGACCGTTGGTTGCCCCTGTCTTGTGTAACTCACGACCCGTGATTCAACCCTACGACCAGCACGGTGAGCACAGCAAGCACTTCTGCTCGCACTCTGAAAAAGTTGTTAATTTTAACACTTGAATGCGGCTTCACCGTTCACTTATGCGAATATTCACGGCTTAGAAAGATTATTGAACAGAGATTCAACTACGAAATGTGCGGTTTGGCGAACCTCACTTCACGTGTCAGACTGATCGAGGGAGTCATAGAACTGGAGCTAGACTGTGTCATCCTTCTCATTCTGCGATTAGACTCCTTTTAGACTCAAAAGCGATCCTAACACTTCTATTTAATGTATCATAGGTTCCACTGATGCTCTGAATACGTTCAAATTGTTAGAATTCATTTTTATACGTAAGTTTATGCTGAAACACGACGCCATACAAAGCACTCATTCACTGAATCTAGTTGGTGAAACGTATGGCCTTTTTTCTTTATTTATTTTTCTGTTACTATTCTATGCCAGAGTTCCAGAGTTACGTCTTGAAGAACTTTACAAAAAAAACCATGAAATTTTTTTGCTGAGTTTTATTTTAATCTTTTTTCAGTTGTATTTAGATGGTTTTAAATTAGCCTACAAGGAATATGTTTGTTTAAATTTGTGATCACTGCGCCATTAAATAAATTTGTTGATTAAATTTTGTATTGATTTATGTCCACCCCAGGCTTTTAATGGACGCGTAGTCTAGCATTTTTTAAATTTTTTTTTCAAGTGCTGCGTTCCTTTTCAAATGCTTAGGATTGAATTGCTTCCATTTTAGCTCTCCAGTTGACGTGACGTTCGCTGTCATTTTAACTTTATTTTGATTTAAGACTTGCGACTCTGGCAAAAAAAAATGAACCCATCATGTCAATGCAATTTTTTTAAGAAATCCAGCCGTAGATGGGTCACGGCTCACAACGTTCTGTTTGTAATGCACAAGTTCAGAAATGCTGTGTTGAATTGTCATTGTTTTTACATTCCAATTGCATTGTGAGTAAACATTTCCACGAAAGAAAACTAGAGCTGAAACTTGTCATTTCCTTTTCGTTTTGGACGTCCATGGCATATTTTTCATAAATTACACCATTGGGAGATGAAAACAACAGCCTTCCCGCGCAGTAAGTTTTTGCGCGCTGTTTTACGCATGCGGGTGATACATTGAACTCTATTATGCCTCTATTGCCCTCAAAGCTCGTGTAACTCAGGACCTGCAAGGTGCTTCATAAAGTCCTAAAGCCAAAGCCGCTCCCTGATCGACCATGACTCAAGCGTTTGCAAAGTACGGCACTGTGAGGAGTCGTTTGCTGGAGCATTGACGTCCATCGGCAGGCAAACCTTTAAAGGAAAGGGTTCCAATGGTGGCCAAATGACTGAAGGAGAATGTTCCGTTGCTAAGCAAACCACGGAAGATCGAGGCTCCAATGGTAGTTTAATGACAAAGAAAATGATCCATCGGGAGGCAATCCACGGAGGGTAAAAGTCCAATCGTAGATAAATCACAAAAGAAAATTGTTCCACTGGCAGGCAAACCACAGAAAACAAACGCTCCAATGGTAGTCAATTGTCAAAGAAAAATGATCCAAAACCATGGAAGATAAAGGCTCCAAAGGTAAACAAATGACAAAAATATTCCATTTGTAGGCAAACCACTGAAGAGAAAAAGTTCAATAGAAATCAAATGATGTGAGAGAAAGTTTCTTAGGTAGTCAAATGTCAGAATAATATTCTTTCACTTTCTTTCACTGGTATCAAACGACAAAAAATAGCACAATCATTAAATAAGGAATTTATCAATGGTAGTTGATCCTGATGTTGAGGGTTTCAATGGCAGTCATAAGTCACAGCACACATTCTAATGATTCAATAGTGACCTTCCTTTCTTGAAACTGAGTCAGCCCCTTCCCCGGTCACTCATTTTTAAAGAAATGTTTAATTTTCAGACTAATTTTTCATTGCCTAACATTGTTTTTCAAGGCTAAGTATGGCAACTACTATTTTGCCAAGATATAACTTGAAATTTTATTTAGAAGAAAGGTTTCTTGGAAAAAAAAATTGTCTTTCTTGTTAATTTATCGTCTGCTTCCCAAGATAATTAAAAGTAAAATGAAATAAAACACTTCTTTATTGTTTTTCTGTGTTAATTTCATTTTCAAATTGGAAAAACAAAAGCAAATGAGAAAAGAACAGTTCACTTTCATTATTTACCTGATCTTTCCAAACATCATTTATTTCCGGCATTTTGTGAATAATTATTTGGTCAGATATTTTTGAAAGCATACTTTTACACATCCATTTAACAGCTGAGAATTGCTCGGAACCTACGCACAAACTCGCCTGTGGTTGTTTTCGTTGCGTGAGGCTACGGACGAACTCGCTCATTTCACTCTGAAGAAAACCAATTAGAAATCGATGTAACTCGTCCTTGCAGGGAAGCTCAAGTATCGGAATATCAAGTTAAATAAGTAAGAACACTCTTTTTTTCACATGTACTTCCGTTTCTATAAATTGCAAATAAAATGAATGCATAAAATGAAAAAAATGTGTAAGGTTACTTTTCTTTTGATTATAAAGTTTACATGATCTTCGTGTTAACGTACAGCGAAGTAGAATCTATCAATTTTAATTATCTCTCCTGGATTTGCGTTAACAATACAATTCAGAACGTATAATGGACATCTGTTGCAAATGGCCTGCTGACATGGTACACTCTAATGTTGAGCTGCTGGTGTACCCAAAATGTGTACCGTGTTGGATGCACAAGTTATCACGTCATGTGTCGCACATGCTAGCACATGTGTGCCAGTTGGCGTATCTCAGCCAAGTTCAATGTTTATCACACATCTGCTGCAGCTGATACACTAAAATCTTCCAACTTTACCCTTCTATTCTCATTCATTTTCATATGGCCAATTTTCCCCCAAACAATCATCTTCTGCAGCTAGTTGACTCGAATCTTCTAGATAGACCCTTCTATTTTCATCTATTTTTGGATGGCCAATTCTCCCCCAAATGAGCTGGTGGTACAGTTACGAGTCGCAGCGAGCAGGCGAGAAAGTTCTGCACAAACCACCAGCCAAGGAACTGAAGAAACACGCCTCTTTCTAACCACAGTCTGCATCAGCGGCTGCGTGAACGTGTTCTCCAGCTGTTAATTGTTCCTAATGCAGAGTTGAATGCGCATCTCTAACGTAACAAATTCCGCAGTACAGGTTTAGTCATGGGTTCAAGTCAGAGCTTTGTTGGCGTTTGGTAAAATCATATGTGCTAAAATAATGTATGAAACGGGTTAAATATTATATCTGCAAAGTTTCGGACAAAATAATACGGGTTAAAATAGCAAATAAAAGTGTTGCTAGGTGCTAAATTAGACTGATTTTAGTTTTTGTTGTAGGTGAAAAGTAGAATGGTAAGCTAAATTCAGAATCATCGGTGTCGATGTAGGTTTTTTCATAATAGAATCGTTATCTCGCTGGGACTAATCGGCAATTCCAAGCACACACATTGCAAAAATTTGTCGTTCGCTTCTCATTCACTTTTTTAAGACAAGGCCTTAAGCAGGTTAGTACAGCGTGGGTGTGCACAGCCCTGTACTCTGGTTTCTTTATTTCTTAAAATTTTTGTCTGAGAATAAATAGATTTCATCAATGGAACACCGCAATTAAATTAATCGAAGTTGTAATCGCGATTATGTTAATCATTACCTTATAACTCCCAGAATCATCTTGCAACTAAGCGCAGCCTTAATTAAGAAAAAAGTCAAACGGTTATTGACGCGGCGATGGGGAGTGATGCAAGAATTAGGATGTGAAACTGAATTACAATTTGTAGCACTTTTTCTCGCCTGGAAAGATTTAGACAATTCTCAACATGCGGATAAAGCTTTTAAGAGTTGTGTACAAATACAATTTAATATATGAGTAGATGGCGTCCATGCCATCCTGTGTCATAAATATCCTGAAACATTCTTTAATTTTTTTATGGTGCAGCTTTTCGACTTCACACAAGTCATGACTAGTGTGATGCGCATTGAAGTTCAAAATCTGTGAAACAATTCCTGCCATCATATAATTCATTATGCTCATATCATTGTGTCTGTATCTTTTGTAATGGCTATAGAATCTGTGTTCCATAACCTCACTCTCACTACCTTGAGTATCTCTGGTTTTGCAGGGTACTTTTTGTTCCTGTGGCTTATTTCAATGTTTTTTTTATTTGCGGTTGCCCTTCAAGAACATGCCGCTTTCACTCGTCCGGCCGGCTCTGATGCCCCACAGCCATCCTGCTGTACCGAGGCAAAACTTTCATTTTGCATGTCCTGGACAGCAGAAGCTACGTTTTTTCAACATCGCAAGACCAAAATAGAATCGGAGAGCCAGAAGAAATCTTCTTTCTAACGAATTGAGAACTGGAAATTTTTACTGTTCCGACAAAACAAGCCAGGAATCTTCCCCGTCGTTCGAGAAACAGAGAAGTAAAAATTATGGAAAATAAATGAAGTCTTCTTCTTTCTAAGAAACGGTTAAATTTGAATAATTTGCTTTGGTTAAAGAAACACGGAGTGTGGAAACATTTATTCTGAAATCTGAGACGCTACAACCATTCCTTTCGGTAGCGGAAACGAAAATTTTAGAATAATTCCTCTCTGTTACACATTGGCACTACAGTTTTCCATATCTGATACTCAAACAGAAGAGCCATAGAATTGTACATTTTTGTTACAGAGACAGGGAAGCTAGAATCATACCTTTCTGTCACAGAAACAAGGAAACTGGAATCATACCTTTCTGTTACAGAAACAGGGGAGCTGTCACCATTCCTGTCTGCTACAGAAGCAGAGAAACTGAAGCTATTCTCTTCTGCTGTAGAGACGGGGATTCAATAATCTTTCTGCTGCATAAATCCGTCCATTAGCGAGACGTGTTGCGTCCCTCACAATTTCTCTCTCTTCCCCCAGGAATTTTGAGATAGAGTTTTAATAGGGAGGGGCTGTCGAACAAAGGGGTAGGACTATTAGAATATTTAGCTTGTAAATTGGTTTGGAATTGGCAGGACTTCCGTCTATCCCAATTAAATGGTTTTATTAAAAAAAAGGTTGAAAGATAATTCTGGTTCATTTGTACGTGAAAAGCTCACAATTTTTGTTTCGCTCATATGTATTCAAGAAATGCTTTAGAATGAAAAGTTGATGCCTGATGAATTATTGGGTTAAACGTTGACATCCGCAATGTTGCGAATTCTTGATAAATTTGGACAAATCTTTCTTGCATTCCTTTTAAAAATGATACTTCAACTTTCTGACGCACAATTTTTTTTTTAAATTGGTTTCCTTAGAATAATTTATATTGTATTCGCAATGAGTACAATATTTATAGCCGCATCCCCTTAAAATATGAACTCGTAACTGCCCATTGATTTAAAAAACCACTGAAACAGCGCCGCTCTCATGCATGAGAATGACTTGATCAACTGTAGCGTGATCAGCTGCATGTCCTTACGTTTCTCGCTTCAAAGCCGAAACCAGAAGAGGGAGTTTCTTGCATCGAATCTAATGTGAAGCAGTTGTGAGTGGATGTAAATCCATGGGCTTATGCGTCCGGATGTTATAGAAGCTAGAGGAATAAGTAATGGGCTCAGGCGCTGACAATACTGGATTACCTTCAGTCATTGTCAGCGCAATACTGGATAACCTCCAGTTATTGCCTCGGCTGTTTATCGTGCTTGTAAATTTATAATTCACGAGCGTATATAAATATTTTGTGCGCATTTATTTTGCGTTTTTTTCATTCGAACGACAATTTAGTAGTCATTTTGTATTTGAACTATCATAGGTTTATTAACTCAATTAATTTTTCGAACATATTCATAGCATTTTTTGAAGTCTTATCTGGTGCTTCGTTACTTTTGAAATAATATCGTTATCGGGAATATACAGTAGATGGCCATATTAATTTGGAATAAATCAAATAGAAATGAAATTGTTTCACATAGATATGAAAGTAAAGTACATTTCAACTCTTTAAAAAATTCGAACTCTTGATATTAAAAAACACTAACAAAATTTTACTGTACAGCTATAAAATAAGATTAAAACATCGTGAACTCGTTATTCGTAACTGAATTCACAATTTTGTGGTGCAACAATGTTTATTTTCAGCCTTAATATCTAATACTGCGTTTTTCAATCAGTAACTTTGATCAATCAGCATTATTGAAGGATGTATTGCCAATAAAACACGGTCTTAGAGCAGAATGCGTTCGCTGAAACTGCTTCAGTTCTCAAGGTTATTCGTTTTATGAATGTATTTAACACACATCTGAAAGTTTTCCAACTTTGCCTTCACTCTAGAGCATAATTATGTATGCTGTGCAGTCTAATGGACGTTATAAAGGTGACAAATGGCACGTTCGTACGTCTAGCCTTGCAGTTTTATGGCACTGAAAGAGAATATGCAATATTTCTTTGCCACCTTCTCGGTGGAAATGAAGTGAAAGGTTAAAAGGGGGCTAAATGTTATGAATACATGGTGAAAGGTTGAAAGAGGTTAATAATTCTAATAATGTAGTGAAATGTTATTAAGGTTAAATGTTGTGAAAAAGTTAAAGTTCAAAAGAGTTTGAATATTATGGAAATAACGTGGAAGGTTGAAAAGGGTTAAATATTTATAATAAAATAATAGATTGAAGTATGTCACATATTCGGGGAATGAAGATGCGGGAATGAAGTTGCGGGAATGAAGTTGCGGGAATGAAGTTGCGAATGAAAAGGTTTGACGTGCTCCAGTACAGCTGAAGGTTAAACAGTTTGTAAATAAAGACACAGGGTAAATATGATTGAAATATGCACTTGATAAAGGGAGAGAAGAACAGTTTAAACAGTTTGAATAAAACAAAAGGTTCAAACAACTTCAAATTAAGAAATTGCACCAGAATATTAATTACCATGAAAATTTAGTAAACGGTTGAAAGACGTGAAGAGTATCATAATGACAGAAAAAGTTAAGATGTGGTTAAAGAGCGTGAAGATGAAGTAAATTTGTAAAACAAGTACAATTTTACAGAAATGAAGTGATATTTAAATGATGCTAAATTATAGAACATAAAAAAAGAAAAAACAGATTGAATAGCTCACAAAAGAAGAAGAAATTCGTCAAGAGAGGGAAAAAATAAAATAGGGTCAATTATGTGAACGTATAATGAAATGAGCAAAGAGATGTAGAGAGCGCATCGTGTTTAGCATATTTAAGTAAACTGAGCACGAGATACTCAGAAATCAGAATTTCAAGAACGAGTGCCGCATTAGGCCGCGCTAGGTTGTCGGGCTGTCACCTGCAGATTCCTACATGACAGCGCCGCCCCACCAACGTTGCCCAGAGGCGCCCCTCTCGCTCCGAGTGGCAGAGCAGTGCGTTCCCTCAGCTAACGAGGCATGGCGACCCTAGCTGACACTCAGGTCTGCTCGTTCTCTCGTCTGCTGCTGGTAAATGTGATGACTTCGTGTGATGAGTTTTGCTGCTCGCAGAAAGTTGAAATAGGGGATATTTTCGGGGTATTGAATTTTGATGAGATTTAGAGCTTGTTTTGGAACATTTTCAGGAATGAGTTAACTGAATCTTTGGTAGGGAGTAGATGTCTCTAAAGGGTGCTTTCATGAATGAAAGCAGTGGTTTCCAAATTCGTAAAGGGATTAATTAAATATTTTAAGGAGCTTATTTAGGAATCGCTTCATTCGTTACGATTGGTAATTGTTTTTCTACTAATTTATATTACGTATTCTGTTTGCTTCTTTTGTTCTCAAATTTCTGTGTTGGTGAAATAATTTCCCCATCATACTAATAATAATACCAAGATTCTTTGATATATTTGTTTTAATGAAAGTAATTTTCGTGACCTTTTTCTTACCACTTCCAGGTATTGCAAGTAAACCTCAAGACAGCAGATTCCAGTAAAATTAGAGACGATTAACAAATTTTGTGAATTGGTTCTGTTACAATTTCAATTCAAATTATGGAGTGTCAGTAGCCTAAATTACGATCGCTCTATGAATGTAAGCTCTGATTTTCAGGCTTCACGTATTGAGGTAGCGTAGGTATTGACCATTTCAGCTTGGAAGAACTTCAGAGACCCTGGTAAATCTATTTCTAGTTCTAAAGTATGACAACCACACAATTTATTTACAGCCTGGAAGAAGAAATTTCAACATGGTCTAGCACTTCAAAAGTAATCCTACCCATCAATCAGAAGCATAAATAAAACACTATGTGAATACAGCAAATCGGTGATACTTAGCTTCCTCGTTGGTCGCCGATCGATGAACTGGGGTAGGGCACTCGACTCGCCATTAATCTCCTCCCAATACAGACAATTGGAAACAAGGGTTACTTAGGTGATGATCAATAACCGCTGAATTGAGCCCGTTGAATGGTTCAGTGATTGCACTTGAAGTCTGGAAGTGAGACACCATATTTTGACGATACGGTTATTCATATCTGGGATTTCTTCCAACCGTGCCCAGAAGGGCATGTAATGGAAAGACTCGAGTCTTTCCATTACATGATCAATGCTTTCGGTGTCGAGTGTGAGATTCCAATGAAGTCAAGTCCTAAGCCTCGCAAGCGATGCTGTCCCTCTCGTCATGAGATAGTTTCGAGACAGCTAAGATTGATGTTCATGAGCGAGCGGCATCATCTTATAATTATGCATCGAGATCCCATTTTATGCATTATGCATTTAAATTCCACAAAGGTAAACATTTGAGTGAGCTGCTAATAACATCTTATACGATAATCACAAGAAATAGAACCAAAAGAACGAGGAAGGATATTGAAGTGAAAATTCCTGTGGATGTCAACATCGAACATCTCCGAGGACCAAAACTTCGTTTGCCGTGGCTTGCTGGGCTCTGTCGTTTTGGTACGACGTTGGGGTAGACCCCGTGGCAAGAAGGAATGGGAGTATGTTCGAACAGTGACGGAATTCTAATAATTCTTTAAACAACTATGGAATTCCTCGAATTCCCTTTCAAATAGTAATTGCGATCGCGTTTTATGTTGAGCATTAAGAGAAGCTCATGTCACATTGACAAGCATGAGGCATTCTGATGTTAGTGTATTAGTGTTTAATGCATTTGTAGAACAATGTGCTATTATTCATGAATATGTGTGATGTTTCACGAATTATTAGGTGTTATTTAAACAACGATTAAGTGAGTTACGATGTAGCAAAATTTTGGTAATCTTAATAAAATTTTATTTCGTACTCATGGTTTTAGTTTTTTTATTCCTTACTCTTAATTTTAAGTGTATTCTGTATTACTTAAAGCTTTTTGACGCAATTGTATGAAGCACATGCGACGTAGATATTATCATGAAAGTCGTGTGATTTATCCGCATTTCGCTTCTTCGAGTGATGGGACGGCTTCTCTGAAATGTGTTCTTGGTGTCGCGCAGTGTGAGCTTATATTGTGTGAGCATATATTGTGTGAGCATATATTGTGTGAGCATATATTGTGTGAGCTTATATTGTGTGAGCATAT